>CAJNDV010033972.1:0-17308 GCA_905221635.1 Symbiodinium sp. CCMP2456
AATGTAGGGGCCTAAATAATTACCTTCACTATTTTTGTTGGCTTCTTATTGTGATTATGGTCTCGGGTATGTTAACATGAACCCCCGCGGTCTGAATCCCCAAAGCCAAACCCTAAGCCTTGGACTGTGAAGCCTAACCCTAAGCGGGTTTAGGGTTTGGGGTTGAGGGTTTAGTCGCCTTTTCCACTGAGGCTACGAGGGCGCATGGTTCGAGAACCGTGCCCATGGTCATGGCAGCTCGCATGGTAAAGGGATACTGCAAATGTTCGGGTGTCGGGTTCAGGCTTCAACGTTCAGAGGTTGTGGTTCAGGGTTCACGGAGGTTCAGTCAAGAATGGATATTGGGATGCAGTCGTGTGGCACCCTTGTCCTGGAGCGCGATCTCAACGCTCTCAGTGTTCATGGTGCAGGTGCCTACCTTTCTCGCAAGAAGGAGGGCAGGGATCTGGGAGGTGGCCCCTTGAATCTTCGAAACAATGCACAGACTGGACACCCAATGCACGAACATGGGTGCTACAAAGTGTCAGGGAACTTTCGTTCATAATAAGTCGGATCTCTTCTTGAGAGCCGCAGAATGACGAAGCCCCCGTACCGCCCCGTGCCCCGAGCTTCCGAATCACATTCTGGGTGCAATGGAAGAAACTGTGTGTAGGCCCCACTGGCGATCCCCACCCTGCCCCTATGTTTGCAAACCGTAGCCAAATATCCCGAAAACCAGAACCTAAACCCGATTGAAGATCTTCTATAACAATTTCTGAAAGCATCTTAGGGCCCCAGGCAAGGTCTTAACTCCTAAACTCCTAAACCCTGCTAAAAAGTCGCAAACCTAAAACCCTAAACTCTAAACCCTAAACCCTAAGCCCTAAACCCTAAACCCTGCTTAACAAAGTCGCAAACCTAAAACCCTAAACCCTAAACTCTAAACCCTAAACCCTAAGCCCTAAACCCTAAACCCTGTGTTCCAAGGTACCTTCACAGAAGCCTCGGGCACCTCCTACGAAGGCTCGGTCGTTTGGGGTTTAGGGTTTAGGGTTCGACCTTTGCCACAGGTGTGGTGCAGCTTATAGCTTCAGGGCTTTGAGTTTCGGATTTTAGGGTTCAGGGGTTCAGGTGTTTTAGGGTATGCGTGTCGGGTATTATAATAGGGCTATGAAACGTACAGGGTGTCGCTCATGATGAGGATGGTTTTGAGGGGATCAATTCACAATGATAGTCTCGATGGACACAGTGGGACGGGTATAGGGTTCTGCAAGGTTGCATTTTCCAAGTTAGAGGTATATGGAAACTACAGCAAACATGTGGTGTTCCAAGGGCCTCACAGGCTGTGCTTCCCGTATTCAGCAATCCCCCCTCTTGCCACTTGCTTATAGAGAGCTTGGTCTTCTAGGTTTGGGGACCTGTCGCATAGGCTTCCGAACTAAGCCCCAGGCCTGAAAAACCCTAAACCCTAAACCCTAAACCATAGCCCTTAGCCTTATTACGAGTAAGGGTCCCCGGAGCCGGCTTGTCATGGAGAGCTCTCCGGAGAGCATGGGTTTCGATAAATGGGATTTAGGTTAAGGGCTAGGGTTTAGGGTTTAGGGTTTAGGGCAGCGCGGCTCCAACCCCGACCAACAAACTCCTAAGCCCATGAGCCCTGCAAGGCAGAAATCATTGACTATAAGGCTCTGACTTGCTATCATCTTTTCGTAAGGCCCTTACATCAACCCCTGACATGAATATCTGGTTCAGGGCAGCTCGTTTTAAGGTCTTACCACGACGTCTGCATGCAGGTCAGTGGCACCAAGACCAGAAGCACGGATATGGCAAGCTGCTTCGATGCATGCAGTTTTCTAGGGCGCGCGGGTGGGCGCGTGGGCTTGGGGCCGAAGTTGTTTGGTTCAGGTACAGCGCCACAAAAAAACCTTGGCTAAAGGGTCGTAGTACATGATGGTACCCAGGTTTAGGTAGGGTGTGTGGCTTCGTTTCAGGGTTTTTCTAGTGCGGCGCGAGGAGCACCAAGCTGCCTTTTCTTCAAGGTTCTGAACCGTTAAATCCCTGAACTCTGTAATATAGGGGTGTGAGTAATTACCAATCACTCCGATTATTCCTCGTAGGGTTCCTGGTTATCGCTATAATCCAGCACACGCAGGGCCAAACTCTAATTGCTAAGGCCCCCATAGTACATTGATCTGGCTTCCAGGTATGTTCACATCGATGGCACCACTTACGAGGGTGAGTGCCCGTGCTGCATCGAAGTCTCAGTCGGTCATGCTGCAGAGCACTGCAGCATCATAAGACTTGTCGCTTGCCGGAGCGCAGATCAGGACCAGCAATCCAACCTTGCACCCCTAGAACCCTCAACAAAAAACAAACTTCAACTTCTAGCCTTCATCCGGCAGTAGCTTGCTGAACCATTCAATGGGAGGTGGCACGCCGATGAGAAGAGTGGCCGAGGCGCGATTCGCCCACTCTCAAAGCCTGAATGAATCACTGGGTTCTGAGTACCAAACTTGTCTTGCTTTTTTGGTTCTGAGTACCAAACTTATCTTGCTTTTTTGGACCTGTTCCTTCCAGGAACCGTTCATGGAACATTTTTCTCCCTGGTTAGTTCAGTGCTCCGCTAATCAATTTCTTATACTCTCACCCTATACTCCCCACTATGACCCTAGCAGAAGATGTCGCAACTGTCTTTTCTATGTATTGAAGCCCCTATTTCGCACGTCCTGCGAAGTTCATAACATCCTTGGAGAGGCCTTTCGCTAGGGGAGCAGAGCGCTGATACGGCCTTGCAGGGTTTGGGGGTTTAGGGTTTGGGGGAGGGGGGGGGTCTTATCGGTTCGAGGGACAGAGGAAGGCTACAGGCTTGTTGAATCGGAGCTTGTTGCTTCAGGATTTCTTTGGCATCGGATCCCGCATTGCCGAATGGCCCATATCATTCCGTTACACCCAGAAAAACCATCATAAAAAAGGATCCATGGCATGGTCTAGTTTGGGGTTCGTTGCGGCATTACGGGGTAACTCAGGCCATAAAGCCTCACGGAAGAATCCTTCCTTGAACGACGTTTTGCTGCCCTCGGCAACCTTACACCCTAAACCCACGCCCTGAGCCCTGAACCCTCTGAACATCGTGCTCTTGGCGAGGGATCGAGTCCTAAACCCTGAACCCCTGTGCCCTAAATCCTAAATCCCTAGATCCCTAATAGGCCCTTAACCCTAAAACCCTAAATCCAAAATCCCTCAACCTAACTCCCTAAACCTCGGAACCCAAACTCCCTACACCTTAACCCTAAACCCCCGAACCCTTATACTCCCTAAACCCTAACTCCCTAATCCTAAATCCCTCAACCCTAAATCCCTTGACCCCAGAACACCAGATCAAACCCTAAATCCCTAAACCCCTTCTCCCTAAACCCTGACCCCCTAAATCCCCAAACCCGAACTCCCTACACCGTGTTCCGTAACTCCCTAAACCCGCAAACGCCCAGCTCCCCACTTGCAGGTTCATGGGTAGTTTTAAGTGGGGTTACAAGTCCCCTTATGTAGGTTTAGGGTTTAGGGTTTAAAGTAAGTGGGGATATAGCTAGAATCAGCTACATTGACCCTACTTGCAAGCTTCAAACACAACTACCCATGAACCTAAAACCTAAACCCATCCTAAAACCCTAAATCCCTAACACCCGAAAACCCTAAACCCTAAACCACTAAACTACCCATGAACCTCCCACTACACCCGGAGGGATCGAGACCTGGTCGGACGGCGCGAGATACGAGGGCGAATTCCTGCACGGTAGCAAGCATGGCATCTCGGGCATTTGCAAGGCTTTAGGGCTTTAGGGTCTACAGTAAGCGTTTAATTAGGGGTTTAGGGCTGAAAGTCTGAAGTCTGACATGAAAGGTTTTGAAGGTTTCTAGGTCTCGCAGTAGTCATGGGGTTGCTTTTTCTTCAGAAAGGCTTTCTCATTTTCGAGGGGGGTGAAGTTTTGCTTTTTGCACAGGGTATCGGTAGTGCTCCTTGCACAGGGTTCTTCTCCACTGCCAAGGTCCCGCAGCGATTCTGAAACTAAACAGTTTGATCCAGGTATCGTCTCGAAGAGAGTCTACACTCATGCAGGGCTTGTTGGTGATTCCGGCTCCTCAATTAAGATGATTCGAGGTTGGCCTTGCGGTCGGAAGAATTGGTGATACTATTCAAACAGGGCTTATTGACACAAGTATACTATTTTGTACTTAAACAGCCATTCGTCATAAGTATGTTATTATGTACTTAAACAGCCACAAAAGCAGCGAAACCCGATTCGAATTGCACTTGGTGTTAGGATGGAGGCTTTGCGGGCCGAAGCCCGGAACCCTAAACCCTAAAACGTAGCTGCAACACAGTTCACCATCCGTCCCCTTAGGCTGCAACCCTAAAACGCCAAAGGCCCTGAACGTTCCTTATTAAAACTATAGTATAAAGGAGCCCAAAACCCGACTCTACTAATTAGGAAAAGACGCTGAACCTGACACCCTGAAACTCAACCTGATTGGACATCTGTGTGCCGTCGGCTGAGGTGTCGGCATCTATAAGTCTGGCACTGGCGTTCAATATGAGGGCCAGTTCCACAACGATCAGATGCCTGTCTTGAGTAGAACCGAAGCAGAGTGCGTGTTACGGGTGTTGTTTTCTTTTAGTTGGCCCGAAACCCTAAACCCTAAACCCTAAACCCTAAACCCTAAACCCTAAACCCCGAGATCTAGAGGTTGAGGTTTAGGGGCCTAGGGTGTAGTGTAGGGTGAAGGGGAAAGGGTTTAGGGTTCAGGGTTGAGCTGCGGTTTAGGGTTTAGGGTTTAGGGTTTAGGGTCACCCTCTACAGCTGTTGCAGGTGTCGGCAGGGTTTTGTTGCATGCCGTGCCCAGGATGGACGGAGAGGGCTGCTACAGATTTGCCAACGGCCGCGTCTACGTAGGCGGCTTTCCTGCATGCAAGACAAGATGAGAATTGCCATGTGCGTCATGGTTCAACTATGGTGATTGCCGTGGCATATCCTGTGATGTTGCCCTCGATGTGTCTGATGTGCTGTCCATCGGCAGTAGTATGCAGTCGCAGGAACTATTGTAAACGTTCATATGCAACTCCCCGTCGCAGTAGCATCGGGAGCCCTCTCCCTCATGTGCTGGACGCAAGCGCAATGACATCGCAAGCCGAAAAGACAAAAGCTGAACCCCCTCCGAGCCCTAAATCCTAGGCGTGCTATTCTCGACAGTCCCAACTCCAAAGCAAAAGTGTTGGGGATTCCCGGGCTGGGGGTTTCGGTTTAGAAGGTGTGGTGGTCTTGAGTTTAGGTTTGGTGAACCGGTGGCACCCCCTACAGTACTACAACGCACAACCCTGGGTTCAAGCCCAAATTCAAAACAGCAGCAGCCTTGAACAAGGAAAGCCCGGACACGACCTAAACCCTAACACCCTAAACCCTAAACCCCTATCAACCCGAGGCTACCATCTGGAATTCAAAAGCCCAAACTTTCAACTCGGAGCCAATTCCTGCGACCAACCCCTCCTCTCTACCCAGGGCCTCCATTCCTGAACCCTAGACGCCCCTTTAGGAGCCTGTGTCATAAATTTTCAAAGCCCTATACTCTTCACCCCTTGAAAGGCCTGTATAGAACCATCATATCACCCCCCCCCCCACAGTGCCTACAGAACGCATGTAAAACCCTTAACCCTAAACACCCACAAAAGCTCTCAGTGCTTTCTGGTGCTGCAGGCCAGTGGTCGATGGGCCACATGAGCGGACGCCTGGCTGAGCAGGGAGCCCTCGACGTTCAGGGGTTAAGGATGTGCCAGAAACCACCCAAACCTGGTCCCGTTTCTTGTAGGGTCTCTATATAAAGCCTGTTTGAAGATAATAGAGTCTAGAATCTTCTAGAATTGAAACAGAAGAGGTCGGTTATGACAGTTATGGTAGCTCAACGTAGGGTTCACGGTTTAGGGGTGCGGGAACTGCATTACAGCTACTGCCCAACCTTCTTTTACAATGGCCTTCTACGAGCAGGGGGGGGGGTCTTATGTTGTTTTTTGTCCGCTAATTATACCCTAATTAAAAACTTTAATTGAAGCCCAACTAAACCCTTGATTAAACCCAATTCCCTAAACCACGGGTTTGGGGATTGTCCAGACCCTGGAATGCCAAAGCCCCACACCCTAATATAGGGTCTTGAATAATTACCCGTATCATTTTGGAGGTTCCTTGTTATAAATATAGTATACTGGACCCCAAAACCCATTCTACTTGTTGAGGCCCAATACTAACATCCGGGACCCTACACCCTAACACCCAAACCCTGTCTGGGATTTATCTTCTGATGTGTTGTTGACGATGAAAGTGTTTTCATTTTCGAATCCATGAGTCATCGAACATACTGCAACTGTTCTCCAGACATCTGCACAAAGCTTAAACCCTAAACCCTAAACCCTAAAATGGATAGGGTTCTCATCCGCGAAGATTGGGGCTGTCGCTGTGCCTGTTGAAACCAAAGCATGCCATGAGCTCGCCAGCAAGGGCCGGACATGGGAGTTTTCGGAAACAGGGGTACCTTATTTTGGGGTCCTTATAATAAGGATCCTACTACTTTAGGGTACTATATTAGGGTCCCCTATTTTCGGTACCCCCCACATCAAGCCAGCTAGATAGGACTCATATTGCGACTCAGCGAGTGTTACTGCGACCGATTAAGAATCAAGCAGCTCTCCGCACCCCATCTCTCCAGTAATCTGGAGTGTCTCCTACGATACAGTAGTAATGTTTACAATACTGATGGTGATTATATACAATGATGTTGAGTCTCTTCACGATTTCGACGACTCTCGTGCACCTGCTCTGGCTTTCGTCCGAAATGCCTCGGCTTGCATCGCGCGGGTGGATCCACAAGGTTGCGCACCGCGTGCCTGGAAGAGCACAGTTGGTCAGCGCTCGCGTGGGTGAATTAGGGCTTACCGCGCTTGCACTCACAAACTCAGATGCCGTGCTGCCATGCAGTGAGACAGATGCACAGATCCAACGCCTTTTCAAGCTTGTGTTCGCATCCTCGCGGTATCGGCTTGGCCAGGGGTTGACTATATAGGCCCCGCTATCAGCTCAAGTAAGGACCCCATGCCAAGTGTGAAGGCTCACAAGGTCAAGGCTGCCCAATATATTGATGCTACAGGAAGATTGACTGGGCGTCGTTGTAGGATTTCCAATTTCTTTGATGTTAAGTGTGTTGAGGAGCGAGTTTTCCCGAATGACAAAGGTAAGAATAGATGCAAATTGAATGATTGCATTCGTGCAGCTTGGTCAGTGATTGCTTCGAATGTCCGCAGCATGTCATGTCACAGTGCTAATGCAGGAGTTCATGCTGAAGCTGAGGCAAGTCATGGTTCACGACAGCATAGGAGTGGCAGTTCGCGCGCTGAGCACGTACAACCATCATCCCAGACTACGTGCATAGCGGAAAATACTACAGGCTGTTGTGCAAAGGAGCCTAAGCCAATCCGGCTCAAGCCGCTGCACACCTGACACCTGCTCCTTCCGCAGAACGTCTCTGCAACATTCCATGCAACAAACACCAGATAGCCTGATCAATAGAAGATACTGTAACCTCTGAGGCATTCTGAGGCCATGTATGTATATATATATATATGTATACGTGTATAAGTAAATAAGTGTGAATACTGCATGCAGCATGCATGTCTGAATGTATGTGTGCGTATGTACGTATGTATGTATGTACATGTGTAAATATGTATGTATGTATGTATGTATGTATGTATGTCTGTATGTACGTATTTGTGTAACCGTACGTACATACATATATACATAAGGGGAGAGAGAGAGAGAGAGAGACAGAGAGTTTGTGAGATAGACAGATAGATCGACAGCTAAGTAGATAGAGACAGGCAGACAGCCAGGTGGAGAGCGAGCTAGCTAGACAGATAGATGGGTTGAGAGGGAGAGAGACAGAGAGAGAAAGAGCTACGCAGAGATAGAAGGACAAAGAGAGACAGAGAGACGTAGATACATAGGTAGACAGAGACAGATACAGAGAGATCTGGAGATAGATAGCTAGCTAGGTAGCTCGGTAGACAGACAGATAGAAAGTTAGATAGATACAGAGAGAGATAATCGATAGAGTAGAGTGTATGGAGTGGATAGAGCAGAATAGAATAGCATACAATTTGAAGGAAGGGAATGGATCGACTAGATAGCCAGATGGACGGGTACATAGATAGGTACATAGAGAAAATGACAGACAAATAGTCAGGTCGACACAGATGCAGATTATGAGACGCCCATTACATTGCGTACCACCCAGCCGCACCTGTGTGGCGAAGCTGCCAAACGCAACCGTGACAGATCCAGCACCAACTGCTTTTTGCACTGCGCACCCTGAATCACCCTCACCACCACGGAACTAGTATCGGAGCCTGGTCAATGCAAGCGTTGAAGCGAGTGTAGTGCAAGCTTGTGACGTTTTGAAGCAACAATTAAAGCTGCCCGAGTTACAAATGCCGGTCACCTCAGTCACCTCCTACGTACGACCTTCTCTGCTGCATTCATAAGCCCAGCTGACTCCACAAGAAGTGGGACTGCGGCGTCTAATTTTTAGAAAACAGGCTGCAGCCTCTTGCCTGCTGCAAATTACGATTCATGCTTCTACGTCCCTGATTGAACTCCCAACCTGGGACTCAACCGCACCAGGTCGGGACGATTTAGGGACGTGAAGTGCTGGATCCTATGTGGGTAGTTCTTTAAATTAGGGTCGCTTTTGGGGTCCTTTTTTTATAAGGGTGCCGTACTATATTGGGGATCTAACAAGGGACCCTAATTTAGAGAACTACCCATGTGAGGACTCAGCCTCAAACTGCCCAGCTGTCCGGGTTTTGGGACTCCTCTGACAACTGGGCACGGGGAAGTTATCAATCGCTCCTGCGGGGGCCTTGACCAGCCAGGGTGAGTTAAGGACGCCCAAAGATATTATAACATTATTTGTCCGCAAACTCTTAGGCGCCCATCGCTGTGTTCCCGCAAGAAGCATGGTCATTAGCAGAATTGTGTCTGCAGCTGTCCGGGTTTTAGAAACCCTGTGACAACTCCATCTGGAAAAGGTTCCCTTCGCACGTTGGCAGCAGGGGTTGATGCCCACTTGCACGGTTAAGGTGGAGCTCCCACAGCTGCATTGGAAGAGAATCCCACCGTCACAAGCTCCTAGGATTCAATCTCTTCCAAAGACTTTTAGACTGCTGTATCAGATTGTAAAAGTATAATGTTGCTATTACTGCAACTATTTCAAGCTGTACTGAAACTCGCTTCTATTCTGAAGTTGCCGATGCTGCAGGATGCTGAATCCCTGGAAGAGCGACGGCTGCGAAGCTCGAAGCCACGGAAATCGTCTCGGGTTTGCTCAGACAGACTTGAGGAAGCTATCCGGCAGCCTTCAACTTACATGCCGACTGTCCGTCGGCTATCTTGGGTTTAGGTTCTGGAAGTTCCCTGAACCCTAAACCGTGCTGCTTGCTTGCAGGCAGCAGCTGCAAGTTCCTTGTGGCGCTTGGCTCCGTCACTTTAACGTGACCTCCGTTGCTTGATTGGGTTGTGGCCTGCTCCGACCTGTCTTGACCTGCAGTTCATATGTTCAGCGCACATGATAGGCTCACTCGGCCACCAATCCAAGAAACAGCAAAAGTGATCATGACGGAGATATTGACGATCACACTCATGATAGCAACGAAATCCGCGGTAACTGGCACTAGAATGGCACTAGCCACTACACATATCAATGACAGTGGTCATGAAGTCGTTCATCACGAAGGCGCAACGTGCTGTCTTACTTCAAAATCATCATCAAACAGATCCCAACATTCGAGGCTCTTACGCCGGGTCGCAGGAATTGGTAGAGTAGCAATCACGGTCTTCAAAGCATGCATGCTCATAAGCATACGACGAGGTGTAAGCAGACTCAAACAAGAAGAGTCGTACCAGTGGCTAGACTAGCACGAGTCAGAAAGGCAATGGCACTCATCATCGCATGGGTTGGGCAGATAACTTGCATTAAGCTCTCATGGCAGCGATAAGGTTGTTCTTCGGCTAGTGTGGAATGTCAGAGTCACATCAAACCTTCTGGGTTGCGAAAGAGCCTGAATGCCTGTCTAGGCCTCAACAAAGTTGGACTCAGAGCAGACCAACCATCCCATTCGAGCTTCACCACAAAGGAAGAGAAACTGTCTGGGTTTCAAGCGGGCCAAAGGTCAGCAAACCGTTTGATAGGTCTGTGCCTTCGGGCCTGCCCCTAGACAGCACCCTTGCCGAATAGAAGTACCAGGCGACCAAGTATGCGGCCTCACCGATACCAGTGCTGCTCCTTTACTAGCGTGATGGTTTTGCTGCACGTTCCTAATTTTGAAGGTTTCTAGATGTGTCTCTACTGGTGATGGTGGTATCGCTATCTTGGTTGTGATTATTTGTGATTGCTGCCGCTCATGTTGTTGCGGCCGGGCGTTCCTCGTATTGCAAAGATGCGGCTGATTATGATATTCATGTGATGATGCTGATGGTGATGATGACGATGACGATGAAGTTGAATCTGAATATGAAGATGATGATGATGATGGTGGTGGTGGTGACGACGACGACGACGACTGCATGTTTGCAATTCGACCTTGTACCCTGTGAGGCCACTTACGCGGTCTTGACTTGGTCGATCAACCGGCATCGTCGGTTCAAGACAACGAGTGCAAATGCATGAGGAGTTTCTGCCATTTGTCGACCTAGATGCTCGATCCGCCGGAGGTGCCGATCATGCATCCGTCGATCGGGCGGCGTTGGAAATGGCTGGTTTCGGTTGGCCTCGACATCCTCAATGTTCATCGATGACCAGAGTCGTGCTTCGTCCTCCACCCCCTCTACAGACATTTGCTCGTCTGATGACTCCTCCAAGTCTAGCCGTTCATCAGGACTCTGTGTCGGGCTGTTGGGAAGGACGGTCATCGCATCGAGGTCAAGCACTGCCTCTACCCGCTTCTTGCTCATGCGGAGACTTTGAGGTCCCCGGGAGCATGGCGATGTTGGATGCACGGTGGTGCTTGCACCGCAGCCCATGGCACAAAGTTGTAAACGAGCCTTTGGGTCAGCCTTGAGACCAAACAGATCTGATAAAACAAAAACACACTGACACTGCTCCATCACGATTCTGTTCCGCTATCTGGTTCCGGCTTGTCTTCAATCGGCCATGGCCCGGACAATGCCATTGCCATCGAAGTCTTCCCAAGCCTGAACGTTGCAGTTGCATGAACAGTCACATCGTCCGCTCAACTTTTGAATCGAAATATCGTTTTTGTTTTTTGGTCTGCTTGGTGGTGGTGCTGGTGGTGGTGGTGGTGGTGGTGGTGGTGGCCGTAGCAGCAGTAGCAGTAGGGCTGACAGTTCGAGCTCAAAGAGGAACAAAGCGAGAGGCCACACGAGGCTTGAGACGCGCCTGCCAGACCAGCCGAAGCAGAATGTGCTCTTCTGTCCGAAGGCGCCTGCTGCTCTTCGAGTTCAAACGGTCACGAAATGTCTTCCAGGTTCGGGCACTTGATGTGCAGAAGCCGCTCTCCGCTGCCCAACCCTTGTGAGGACAGAAGCTGTGATTGCCAAGCCCGCTGCCGCTGCACTCGCAATTCAAGCTGCGAGAGATTCTGCCTTTTGCGAAGCTCCTGCGGCAGGATCTCGCGTGGTCGCGCTTCGTCCGTTTATTTTGTCGATGCACACACAACACCTCTTCAGCAAACACTGCTGTGCTGGTATCCGGATCGTCCTCGTCTCAATATTCAGCACTCCTAAACCCTGAAGCCCAAACCGTAAACCCTCTGCCGTGGTGACTTGGCTGGAGTGCGCCTGACGCGCTCTTGCTGCTTCGGCTTTGGCCGGAGCCTCGTCCGGAAATTCCTCACAGGGTTTAGGGTTTAAGGTTTAGGGTTTAGGGTTTAGACTAGGGATCCAGTCCTAGTACTATAGACCTTAGACACAACATACGGCATGAACTCTGCAAAGCCGCGAGTATCAGCCACTACTGGCAGATCGGATATGCAAAAGCATCATCAGCATAGATGTATAAAGACCTACAAGCATCAAGAACGGCCAAACCGTGACATCATGCAGTAAACATGGTAGATTGTGGTGGCAAAAGAGCGATTGCAACAGTGCTACACAGAAGCGGGATGCAAGACTTAATAACGGAACACCAGAGGCTGCCACAGGTGTTCTAGTGTAGGATACAACCGAAGATACTAGGTTACCAGAACGCACCTCAGCTTATTCGACTAAAGTGTTCGGACAGAGTGGAAGTGATAACAGGGTCCAGGGTGCAACATCCTGCAATGCAGTGGCATATTGTGGAGTGTGCGAGAAGGCTATGTGCAACAGAAGAAGCTGAAGAGTACGACATGCTTGTCAGCAATCCTTGCAGTCACGAGTGACTAAGGCTAAGGGACTTACACGGTAGTACACAGTGGCAAAGCAGCAGTTGACACTGCATTAATATGTTGCGTGATATTATATCATAATAAACTATATTATGTCACCTTATACTTTATTATGATATCCTATAACTTATTATACTGTATTGTATTGTAAAGAATGTTTTATTTTATATTGTGTATATATATATATTGACATAATTTAGATTATACTATATATTGTCTATTCTATGCTCTATGATGATGTGTGTGTTCTATACTATATCTTTCTTGATACTACGCCAGCTGCCAGCTCTGGCTCAACTCTGGATTGGCGCCGCTGTGCGGCCATCTTGTAAGAGCTATACAAAGGTGAATAATTTTATGTTGATTGTTTAGGGTTTAGGGTTTAAAAGTTTTATGTTGAGCCTGTTAGATTGCATCATATTAGGTGGTCAAATCAAAATTCATAGTCTATTCTGCTCTGTTATGCGATTATACCTTCGATTAAATTATGTTCGGTCTAATTTTATGACCATTATACGAAGGCCACAGAAGAGCCCTGAGGTCGAGGCTCGCAGCATCTGTGCCATTCGGCCGTCCAAGGCTTCACGCAAGAAGGCCTAGAGTTAGAGCCACTTGCGAGCGGCTTTTGTCTAAGGTTGCTTCGGTGGAGCTTTTGAGGGTCACAGGTTGGGGGTTTCGATTGTATGATGGTGTAGCTTCGGAGTGTCGCGAGAGCACATATTCGTGTGTTTGTGCATCTGTAGGCGTCTTAGGATAACACAGAGTTCATGCTTTTTGGACCGTGACTTACGAGACCTGTGATGATCACACAGAAGCTGTGCCACAAACAGGGCGTCGGCCTCATCTTGCCGATCGACGACACCCGCCTGTGACAGTACGGCTGCATTCAAGCAAGTACATCTCTGCAAGAATCCGAACATGTGATCTCTGTGACTCTGTGTGCAGCCTGACTAAAGGTGCAGTAATAGCTGTTGCATGGACAACCATACAGAATTACCAGCTGCACACTCGCGGTAAATTCTCGATGCGAGCTGTCTCCGAGTCCTTACAAGCTCCAGGACTTTCTATGAATTGTATTGCATCTCGGGAGAAAGCGAAGGAGCACCTCCCGCAGCTCTTCTGGAGGCAAAGATGACTTCAGGCAGCTGGCAGAACCGCTACCCACCGTTGCCTCACATCCACTACAGGTCCACAGAAAAGTCAGCAGGTGAAACCAAACCTACCTCGCGCCACTTCTTAGAATCCTGAGTGCAGGAGACGAGACACTGACTGCCAGTCTTACTGACAGCCGATTTCGAAACTTGCTTGAGGCATGACGCGTCACTGGTATTGTAGCACCCCATCAATCTGCCGAACTAGTCTAAGAAAGATCAGCAGCACGTCGGCAAACCATGGTAAACCTGTCAAAAACAAATACGGGGGTTTCCAAAAATAGGGGACCCTAATATAGTACCCCTAATAATAGGATCCTTATTGTAAGGACCCCTAAAATAAGGTACCCCTAATTTTCGGAAACCCCCAAATACAGCCGTGATTGTGAGGAACAACATCCCACCTGCAGGACCGGAGTCGGCGACAAGGTTACAACAGGCGAGGGCGAAAGAGTCGGCGCCACAGAGAGCACCTCCCCAGCGAGCCCAATACCCCTTAATTAAGGAATATACCTTAAATCATAAGATTAAGGCCCCTATGATTTAAGGTATATTCCTTAATTAAGGGGTATTGGGTTCTTTGGGTCCGCTGGGGACAGGGCCTTGGGGTGTTCCTCGATTCCACAGTGCAGGAATCTGACGATCTGTGTGGGGACTGGGAGGAACAGCGCTGACAACATGTTCGATACTCTTCTCTCCTACCAAGTAAGAGCCCCAAAGGCATGTAAAGCTTATTTAAGTCAAGACAGCAAACAAGAACAAAAGAAGCACAAATGCAAGAGCATTACAGCTGAATAACCACTGGGGCGACTGTTCTAGTTGTAGCCACTGTTGTCTATAAAGCCAGCCGCGCCAGCGGCAACATACTTTAACATACGACCCTAGTTTTCATACAAGGCATATACGGGATGTTCGGTACTCCTTACTGAAGCTTTACATGGGAAGATATAGGCAGTCCTTCACTTAAAACACCGAGCAAGTACTGTGTACTTTGGTTCTTCTCGCTTAATTTGTCCGCTGGTCAGGCCATGGGACTTCTGCGCTTGCACCGACTCGTAACAACACTATGAACACTAAGCACGGAACCTCAAAATACGAAATTACTGTTGTTAACAGGACCATAACGAAATACCAGCACTCCCAGTAGCAAATAAAACATGACTCGAAAGCTTGACCTCTCCGGTCGAATGCGCCACCACCGGGGAGGGTGTCAGTGTCCCCGGAGATGCAGCCTCAAGTCCGTTGTTGTTCAAGATCACCACATGCAGGAAAGCATGTTACAAAGTAATGTTGATATAAGGTGGTATTATGCAGCCTGGCACGGCTTAGTGTTTGGCTGCAAGTTGCAATGGCCAAAGCATTTGGCAAAAAACATCTTAGTCAGGCATTCAACTCTGGAGTGCTGCGATGCCTTTCAGAAAGTAAAGTCGGAGCTATGAAAAGCCAGAAACGCTAGAGTTAGAGCCGCCGGAGACACTAGCTTCACTAGATTGTGCTGTACTGTTCCCAGAAATGCGATTCCTCACGGTTGAGCCGATCGTATATGGCAGAAACACAGATGCCTCCAACACATGCGCAAGAATTCTCAGTAATGAAAAGATAAGCAGGTCACAGAAGTAAGTTCAAATCTCCCTCTAGCCGCTCTGGTTTTGCTACAACCCCAGTCTTACCACGTGAGCCTTCTGCCCCTTGTATATCATAACCGTCCTAAGTGGCAACCTGTGTCATCTGAGAGCACAGCCGGGACATCCGGAACAAACGATGGTGAATTGACGGGGGTCACAACCTACCAGGATTCCCACTTCTGAGCTGCAATACGTTACCCATAGGTCTACGCGAGGGCCTACAATGAATCCTGCCAGGTGCCAATTCCCGTGAGCTATGATGCAGGGAACGAAAACTTGACGGACAGTCTTATGCATCTTGATGATAGAGACAACTACCTCACTATGTGACACAAAAACCCCAACTGCAGCCTTCAACGAAGTCGCACGGCCTTTGGTGACGAAACGCCAAACTTCACCAGGCGGTCCGGCGAATTCAAGTCGACAGACACCTGGACAAGGCATGTCTGCATGTCGTGGAACATAACAGAGTGCTGAATGTTTTGCGAGACATTTTGCATCTGATCGAAGCGTTGGGCCTTTCCACCTTGTGACATTGGAGACACCTGCCAAGGCAGGTGGAGTTCCAGGGCGAGTTCAGATGTTTTGCAGCAAGCTTTAACTCCATGCATGGCACAGACAGAAGAGATCGGATTATCTTGAACGCTTGACACCCCAGCGCCGAAATCACCTGCAACAGTTCAGCATAGTTCCGTGCACTCCCTGAAGCCGTCCTTCCCCCGCTTGGGACTGCTGGAGGCCGAGGACTTGGCATCCTGCCACGGGCATGGTCTCAGCAGGACTGTACACGGTACTCTTGACGGAGGCCTCCGAGCGGCAGGGCTTGGACAAGGACTACAGTACCCTGTTCTTACGCACACTCCGCCGCACCGCACCGACCTGCTGCTTCAGCTTTTCCTGCGGCCGAGGCTAAGGAGTAACAGTACCGCACGTGCGGAAGGGGCTGTGCTGCACAAAAGGAAACTCAGGCAAAGTCGGCAGGTCATGTCACGGCATGTCGCTCGCACCTTCAGGTGAACATTCTCCAACTTGACGCGGAGCAAGGCGAGTGAGGCCACCTCCCACATGTATCAACATGTGCAGTGTGAGTGTAATGATGCACGTGTATGAGTGACGACATACAAGCCACGCCCACAGCGATGCAGCACTTTGAGTACATACCCAGACACGACAACAAATGAGAACAACATCTCCACCACGGAACAGCGTAATCCAGTCGACACCAGCACCGTCATCATCTCTCATCATAATTAATCAACGTCGTCGCCGTCGTCTTCACCAACATATGTAATGGCACAACCCACGTTCTAGCCGTCGACCCTTATTGGCATGGGTAGCTCATGTGCCAACTTTGGGCTCCATTAGAGCCACGAAAATACAAGGCATCAGAAAGCGACCAAGCTGCAATGTACGGCTCAAGTCCTCCGATATCTAGTACAAGTAAAAAACGATTTTGGGGCATTCGAGTTGCTGCCTACATACACGGCGGGCAATCGTTTCGGTTGTGGCAGTGCGGTGGTCAAACGTGAACTCGGTGGACGGAGCCCATCTCAGCAAGTACTAAAGATCCATTCAGCCTTGGTAGCCTGATGCCGACAGCTGAAATGGAGTTTACACTCAGCACCAGCATGTATTAACATATGCAAAACCTGAACATCCACAACAACCTACAGCGCACCATGTCCTTCCAGCTCAGAAAGCTGCGCTTTAGGAGTGCACCCTCGGGCAGGTCCTGGGACCTGGGCAGCAGCAGCTGAGTTGCAACATTCAGGTCGAAAAAGTTCAAGCATGTTCAAGCCGTTAAAGACGGGCGAACAATGTTGCTTGATGGTACTGGCTCTAGTAGTAGCCGGAGTCAGGAATTACCAAGAGAGCAGCTGCCGTCGTAGTCGCAGTGAGTGTCGCTCTCCCAGTAGGACAATGGCGACGACGACTACTACCTACTACCACTACTACCACTACTACCACTACTACTACTACTACTACTTCTTCTACTACTACTAGTACTACTACTACTACTACTACTACTACTAGTACTACTAGTACTACTAGTACTACTAGAACTACTAGTA
>CAJNDV010033972.1:18001-32212 GCA_905221635.1 Symbiodinium sp. CCMP2456
TGGTAAATCTGCGGGATGTCTGATTCGCGTGGCTGCAAGACGTGGCTTGGGAGCCAGGGCGGGAGAGGCGAGACGCTTGAAACCCTAAACCTTAAACCCTAAACCCTAAACCCTAAACCCTAAACCCAAGGTGAGCCCGAAGCCCCTCTCAGCCAAGGAGAGAGACATGAAACATGGTGAAGGCCGGGGTCCTGGCAACTGAGTGGTTCTCTTCATTTGAAGGGTTTAGGGTTTAGGGTTTAGGGTTTAGGGTTTAGGGTTTAGGGTTTAGTAAAGGTTTGCCTGAAGCTTTTGTACAGGTTCCGGTTTAGGGTTTAGGGGTTTGGGGTCTCGGGTTATGGGAGTTATAGGTATTCTGTGCGTGGTGCAACACGGGACTCTCATTTGGAGAACTGAGAGCTACCCAGTTGGTGTCATGAGCTGTTGCTGCACTCGGAGAATGGTGGCTCGAGTGCACTGGTTTCCACATGTTCCAAAATCAGCAGTAGCTATAGCGTGCTTGCCCTGTTGCGCAGTTTTCGACACCTGCTATAATCAGTCAGGCCCGTCCCGTACTCTGCCGCGTCGTTGACCAAGCCATTCAACAAACAGAATTTCTGCGCATCCGAGTGCGGCAAAATACGCTGTTCACGCTTGATGACGAAGGCCTGCAGCAAGCCTGGTAAGCCTTCAACACATACCTCGAAAAAGATCATCCTAAACCCTAAACCCTAACCATGGCAAAGAAGCCCCACAACGGGAGGATGCTCGAAACTTTGCAAGTCTTTAGCCCAGCCCTCGCCCGAACAAAACCACGAATTGCTGTCCTGTTCTAAATGAGCACGTCAAACAGTAGAGCTCAGCCTGTCATAAAAGCTCCAGGCCGTCAAAGCGACAACACCTCCAGCGAACCAAACACTGGAACAACTTGGAACCTTTGGCAGATGCCTTCAACCTACCATAATGCAAGCGATGATAGTTGTGGGCACAGAAGCGGTTCTCTGTACCCTAAACCCTAAACCCCTAAACTACCCTAAACCCTAAACCCTAAACCCCTAAACTACCCTAAACCCTTAACCCCTAAACCCCTAAACCCTGAACTAAACCCTTCTGTGGGATGCAGGCACTTTCACCTGGGCGGACGGACGCGTCTACCAGGGCCAGTGGCGCACGGGGACCTTCGGATGATCTAAGGTTGAACCCATGGGCCCCTAACATGGGCCCCTAAGGGATTCTAGGGTCCCTTAGGTCCCTTAAGGGTATATCTAGGGTATATAGTAGGTATATTAGGGTCCCAGGGTTAAGGGCCCATACTAGGGGCCCATGGGTTCTAACTTCGGATGAAGTCTGGGCCGTTTGTTGTTTTGTACGCCGGGTTTTGATGGGGTTTGGGCCCTGAGCCCTAAAATTTAAATTCCTTATATATATATATAGATATATACTTATTTATGTATTTTACCTTGTTTTTGGTTTATCGTTTCAGGGTCTACTTGAGTTTGGGGCCTAGGGTTGCGGCAACTTCGGATGAAAAGAGGACCAAACCACCGCAGAAATGTCAGGACATGACGAGGTTTTGGGGGTTCAGGGGCTCTGGTCTTCAATGCAGGACCCTAAACCCTAAACCGTACCCTAAACCCTAAACCCTGAACCCTTGTGTCTGCGTCGTCTTCTGCCTTAGTTCCCCAATACCCAACCTTTAAACTTTTTGGGTTCTTATAATTTAGTAGTAACCTGAAAGTTTAACCTTTTATTTCCCTGGCTTATTGGGGAAGTAAGAAACCCTAAACCCTAAACCCTAAACCCTGAACCCTTGTGTCTGCGTCGTCTTCTGCCGCTTTGATGAAGCATCATCCTCGTGGTTTCCGGTTTCGGGGCTTCAGGGGTGTGGCGGCTTGGGGCCCAAGGTTTTCAGGGGTTCAGGACGGTAATGTAGGGTTTAGGGTTTAGGGTTTAGGGTTTAGGGTTTAGGGTTTAGGGTTTAGGGGGCCTTCAAAAGA
Organism: Symbiodinium sp. CCMP2456; assembly: GCA_905221635.1. Lineage (NCBI taxonomy): Eukaryota > Dinophyceae > Suessiales > Symbiodiniaceae > Symbiodinium > Symbiodinium sp. CCMP2456. Next base: position 19,978 of record CAJNDV010033972.1, read on the forward strand.
AACGAACACTATTTTGGGTGGGCTCCTTATTATATTTATAGTATCATGGGCCCCAAAAAATCCTATTCTACTCATTAAGGTCCCTAAACCCTGAACCCTTATAGTAGCCCTTATAGAACCCTTTACCTAAACCCTAAACCCTAAACCCTTTAAAGGAGCCTCCAGAACCCTAAGGTCCCTGCATTAGGGCTTTGCTTTGGGTTACGGTTGATTTGCGGGTTGAGGTATGGGAGTCGGACTCATGGCCTTTGATGAGAACCCCTAATTAAACCCCAAAGCCCTACCTGAATCCCCAAACTATACCCTAAACGCTAAACCCTAACTAAACCCCTAATTAAACCCAAAACCCTACCTGAATCGCCAAACTATACCCTAAACCCTAAACCCCTAATTCAACCCAGAACCCTACCTGAATCCCCAAAGTATGTAGAATACTGGCCTTTCATAGGTGTTGGGCCATCATTTTGCATATGTTTTGGGGGGGTTAGGTAACCCTAAGTGTCAACTCTTGATGCTTTTGAACGACTGCAACGGTCGAAAGAGTTCCACGGCCTACGTGCAACCCAAGGCTGCAAAAGTAAACCCCCAGCACCATCCATGCCGCAGTCCGATGGCATGTGCCGTAGGGTCGGAAGGATTAGTAACGATTAGTACATGAATCAAATACAGAAGGTATATCCCTTTCTAGCTCATCTAGAGATATACTACAATACACCCTGAAGCACTAGCCTGACAATTATAATCCAATGATCAAAGATGGTCGGGGTTCGTATCCTAGGTTATCCTTGTTTTTGTTGTTTAGGGTTTCGGGTAAACCGTATAGGGTTTAGGGTTTAGGGTATGGGTTTAGGTCAAAGGCTCCTTGCTCAGTGAACTCCTATGCGGCTACCAAGTCCTCGGGGCCTCGAATAATCGTTGGTCGTCTGGGCCACACTCATCGCCCACATCCTCAGATGGCTTTAACATATGCTTTTGATGTGGCGTTTGATTTCGTTTGGACTCTTCTCGATTGACCAGTTTGGGAAGTCATCCGGTCCAGCCAGCAACGCGTGTGACAAAGCTTGGCCCACTCTCCGTACGTCAGGAAGCAAGATGGGAATGGCACCGCGGCTGCAGAATTAGCTAGCAGCAAGTAGTAAAAAAGTCCTCTGTGCCCGAATGGTAGTTATAACATGTTATGACTAATGATTAGCATGATATATCCCAAGTCTTAATTCAATTAGCATATGAGGCCTTACTACCTCATACAACCTTTAGAACCCATGCAAATCCCTGCTTTCACCCCAGGCCCTAAACTCTAAACCCTTAACTTTCCTCTGATATCCGATGGTTGATCTTCGGGTTCTTTGCTTGATCATTAAAGTTACGTGTTGTTTTTGTCTTTCGTTTTACGGCTTCAGGGCGCTCTCTGTTTGGGGGTTACGTTACGATTTCAAGATTCAGGAATTAGGCTTTGTCACGGGCCCACTATGCGCCTCGCCAGAATGCGCCCCCGCAGATGGATCCCGCTAATTCGGCTTAGTATGATCTAATAGGCGGAAATAAGGCTTATTAAGGCCCAACAAGCAGCGTCCACAACAATGGGCATTTTGCATTTCAAACTTGAGGCCTGAGCTGTGGCAGGCATGCGCCCCCTCAACCGATTAGGCCTTATTAACGCTTAGTGAGCTCTATGAAGCACTAATAAGTCCTGGTAAAGCCTTATAAGTCCCTATAAGTGTTTGTAAGTCCTTGTATTGTCTAGCGTGGTCTTGAGTTTTGGCGACGCAAATACTGCCTTGCGATGCCCATGACATGCTTGCTACTTAGTCGGGGTGCATCATGGATCTAGGACATTTTCAGGTGGGTAGTTACCGTTATAGGAGCCTTACAGGAGTATATATATATATATATATACACCTAATGGCAGCCTTATAGAATCCCTATATACCCTAAGCTCCCCACCTGTAGTTTCCTTTAAATGGAGAGGTTCAAACGCTACCCATGACTTTGAGGTTTCGGATTCAGTCTTCCGAAAGCTCTGTTTATGCCTCCCTGGCTTCCGTCTTCCCACGGGAACCCTGTCGAAGTCTTGTAAGATGCACTGAAGCAACCCTTGCAGCCCCAAAACCCGGCACCCTAAAAACCCAAACCCTAAACCCTAAAACCCTAAAGCCCTAAACCCCTAAAGCCCTAAACCCTAAACCCTAAAACCCTAAAACCCTAAAACCCTAAAACCCTAAGCCCTAAAGCCCTAAAAACCTAAACCCTAAAGCCCTAAACCCTAAGACCCTAAACCCCTAAACCCCAAAGCCCTAACCCCGAAAACCCCTAAACCCTAAACCCCTAAAGCCCTAAACCCCTAAACCCCCCAAATCCTAAAGCCTGAAACCCTAAACCCCTAAAGCCCTAAACCCTAAGACCCGAAAACCCTTAACCCCTAAAGCCCTAGACCCCTAAAGCCCTAAAGCCCCAAAAGCCCTCTCAGCTCCCGGAAAAGCCAAGGTGTTCTCATCGACACCAACGGCCGACAGACCAAAGGCTTCTGGCGGATGGGCTTCTGGGCCTCGCATTCCTTTTTTAGGGTTTAAGGGTCTTAGGGTTTTGGGGTTTTAGGGTTTTTAGGGTTTAGGGTTTAGGGTTTAGGGCTTTAGGGTTTTATAGGGTTTAGGGTTTACTATAGGAGCCTGAATAATTACCAATACCATTTTTACTTTGGGGGTTTCTTACTATAGTTATAGTATAGTATAGTGCAAAACCGTATTCTAATTATTGAGGTCCCTATACTAGGGCTGTAGGGTTTTAGGGTTTAGGGTTTAGGGTTCTCCGAAAAAAGGGTAGGGGCTGTACAATTTTTCTTCGTACGTATTAGGAATAGTATCATTACTGTCTGTGTCAGTACTTGTTTCTGCTCTGAGTATCATTTTCAGGGTTCCTGTGAAGGGTTTCTCTACGTGTTCAAGGGTCTCCGGTGTCCATAATGGGGGTTTAAAGTCTAGGACATTTGCAGGTGGGTAGTTACCGTTACATAGGAGCCTTATAGAAGGTCCCTTGTAGAAGCCTTATAGAAGCCCTATATACCCTAAGCTCCCCACCTGTACCCTAAACCCTAAACCCTTAAAGGAACCCTAAACCCTAAACCCCTTTGAAACGAACCCCAAGCTCCCGTAGTTTCCTTTAATTAAGAGCATAGGATTGCATAACCACCGGTCTCCTGGGTTCCATAAGGGTTCTGTTGGGTTCTTTGGGGTGGTTTACGGTTTCCGGAGTTTTGGGCTTTGGGATTCAATCGACCCTAAACCCAAAGGGCCCTAGGCCCTAAACCCTAAACCCTACGTCTTGCCGGGGACCGAGCATGCGAATTGACCGCGCACTTTTAGCTGGTGTGAACGTCAAAAACCCTACTTCTTGAAGCCCCTAAACCCCAAACCCTAAACCCTAAACCCCTAAACCCTAAACCCTACTTCCTTGAGGCCCCTGAATTCGTGGTGTTGCGGACTTGCGGCTTCGGGACATCGCGTGTTGGGTTCGGGTTCCGGCCTGCGGGATGTCATTCAAACCAAACCCTAAACCCTAAACCCTAAACCCTAAACCCTAAACCCTAAAACCCTAAACCCTAAACCCAAACCCTAAACCCTATAAACCATAAACCCCTAAACCCTAAACCGCAGCACCCTAAATCCCAACCGAATCGCAGGCTAGAAAGTTTGAAACCCTAAATTGGAGGTCTAGGGCTTCGGGTTAAGGGTTTAGGGTAAGCCCCAAAGCCCCTTTAAAGCCGGAACCCTAATGCCCTCAAGCCCTAAACCCGACAAACCTAAACCCTCTTCCCCACCCTAAACCCTAAAACCTAAACCCAAACACCCTAAAACCCGAAACCCCTAAACCCCAAACCCTAAACCCTAAACCCCTAAACCCTAAACCCCTAAACCCTAAACCCCACCGATTCCTCAGGCGAGAGGCTCCGAGCGCCGGATTCCTGAGTATTCCGGAGTCCCATCTCTTCTGTCTGGTGCTTAGTAGGGAATGGGGGTTTAGGGTTTAGGGTTTAGGGGTTTAGGGGTTTAGGGTTTAGGGGTTTAGGGTTTAGGGTTGTAGGGTTTAGGGTTTAGGGGTTTAGGGTTTAGGGGAATTGGTCATAGGGACTACTATAAGGGACCTTAAGGGACTATCATAGGGATCCATTCCCCCATCCCTACGAAGCACCAGACAGTCTTCGCCCCTTGAATTGACTTATGACTTAGCGCAGTCTTTGGGGGCTTTGAGTGCAGGGTATAGGGTTTAGGGTTTAGGAGTTTAGGGCTTATATATAGAGTTTCCGGTTTGGGGGTGTCGGGTTCAGGGTATAAGATGTGTTCGTCCCCTTCGTTACCTTAGGGCTTCAGGGCGTGTTGAAGCAGTGTGCAGGGTTTCAGGAATTGGGGTTTAGCGCTTTAGGGCTTTTCGGTTTAGGGGTTGAGGTTTGTCTTGTTTGGGGTTTTGTGTTTGGGTGTTCGGCGCTGTGTGAGTCCAAAAGACCATGTACACAAGAGTGCCTCGTAAGGAGCAGTCTGCATACCTGACATTCAGAAACTGCATCGCCCTTATCCCTAAACCCCCTGCTGTGCATGCTGGGGAGCTGTTGGTGGGTGCTGAGGAGAGGAGACAGTCGAGGGTTCGGGGTTTAGGGTTTAGGGTTTATATAGGGTTGAGGATTTTGGGCTTATAGGGTTTAGGGTTTATGGATTTTAAGATTGGCGATTGTAGGGATTCAGAGTCTAGGTGGTGCTTAGGTTTTACAGCTTCTCTTCCGGGGCTGTATGAGTTTAGTGCAAGCTGCGGGATTAGGGTCGTAAGTAGTATCATGTAAGACCCGGAGGGGAGGCGGAGAGAGGCCGGAAGGCTGGGCCCTCGGTGGAGGGTGTAGGGTTTAGGGATCCCTCACGGAAAGCTTTGGATGTGGCTAGTCTCTTGTGCTCTCAAAATAGATTTTGCCTTCTCGTTTTGCTTAAACTCCAAGGGGTTCCCTAAACCCTAAACCCTATACCATCCTATACCCTAAGCCCCAAGAACATGTTGTTTCTTATCATGGGTTTTGTGGGGTGCTGAAGTAGAGCTCCCCAGGACTGGCCTTCTCCGCTCTCCGGACGCTGGTGGTAGATACTCTTCCCGGACCGCTACCGCTGTCGACACCGGAGCTTAAGAAGGGCTTATGGTTTAGGGTTTAGGATTTAAGTAAGCCAAGCTTCCATAGATTAGAGCCGGAGTCAGACTAAAAAGCCTGTAAAGGATGGTTCCTCTTGCGGCACTCGCGCGCTGCATTCAAAAAACGCATCTAGGTTTAAGTCAGTAGGCAAGCGTCGCTTGCCTTTAGCTGTGTATGCCGGTTGTGAGACATCATTTTCACAGCCAGAGCTGTGTGGTGGGATTTGGGCATCAAGCTAGAGACACCCATGTATTAGATACCGGGCAGACAGGGGCTGTATCCATGTGGGTAGTTGTCAAAATTATGGTCTCTTTTGGGGTACCCTAAATAATAGGTGCCGTATTATATTAAGGACGCAAAAAGGGACCATAATTTTGACAACCACCTAATGTCCATCTGGTTTACCGCAAGGTTTGTTCGTTACTAGGTAAAGGAAGCAAGTGTCCACTTCCAGCAGGGCCGTTGGGTTGCACTAGGCACTTCACCAAGAGAGGCTTCCATTGAAACTTGGAGGGGGTATGTAAACTTGGCATGGCTACCTCGCTTGAGGAATCGCAAGGAGCCAAGAACAGGACTAGTCTCGGGACGAAGCCTACCTATAGTCTCCATTGTGGTTCCTTTTGGGGGATACCTTATAGAAACCTTAATATTTTTTGGTTAAACCAAAAAAGGAGCTACAATGGAGACTATAGGTAGTGGCCTAGTGAAGTGTCAAAATCACTGGAATGGCCCCTAGAGTTGATCGGTTTGGGGCTTGCGACGATGCTGATCAATATTAGCTTACATCACGCAACCCTAAACCCTAAACCCAATAATTAAAAAACAAAAAACCTAAAATATTGAACGTACCCGACTTTAAAAACCCAGCTCTCAGCCGACACTGTTGAACACAGAGCAGCTTGTGCTCATCGGCTCATTACGAAAGCGACACGGGGTCTAGGCTTTCACCCCCGCAAGCCCGAAAGCCTTAAGTCATACCGGCTATACCCTGTTTAGGGTTTAGGGTTTAGGGTTTAGGGTTTAGGGTTTAGGGTTTAGGGTTTAGGGTATACTTTGAACCCCAAGTCTTGACTCCCTAAGGCCCTAAGGGTCCACGTACCCAGATAGAAGATGCCTTGGCCTTAAAGTAGTGCTTTATATGGGTACTTGGGGGCCAACCTATGTACTAGATGAGTACAGGGACTGCACCATAGACCATAGGCAGTGTTCGATTTTCAAGGTGACGGGAAGATCGTTCTGTCTTTCAGCTCTCCGGTGGCCTTGGGAAAACCCCACGAGGCAGTGACACATGCCGTTCCTCAGGTTTAGGGCAAGTTGAGGGTTGAGGGTTCAGGGGCTAAGTGTTGAGGGGATTAGGGGTTAGGACAGTTTTAGGGTTAGCTGTGTATGCAGGATTTACGAGTTGCTGGTTTGGGCTTAAGTGGGCAGCTTGGGCTACAGGGCTTTCTCTTGAGGGTTCGAAGCGCCCAAAGTAGAACGTCTGGCTGCTGCATTGGACCACTGAGTCTTAAATAGTTTAGTGTCTTGTAGCCTCTCAATACCCCCGTTGTGGTGTGCAGGACTCAGGAATTCTGTGATAACAGTAGCAGACGGCACATAGAGCTGCCTGCATTTGCATGTGTTGGTATCTGTCCTTTTATACGCAGAGTGACTGCGGCGCTTTGTCAGGCAGGCGGCATGTTCACAAGCTTTCGCATCTTACTCCAGGCTCAGCACAACTCGATAGCCGACAGGCACAGGAGTGGCATGTGCTGTCAGCGACACTTTCGTGCAGCTGCAGCCATTGCGGAGGCTTGGTAGGTAGGGCAGACTAGCGAAACCATGGACAACCAAGAACCCCATTCCGTTTTTTGGTTCAGGTCGCTCAAACCTGAGGTATTAGCAGTGTTGAGGGATGGAGGTTAAGAGTTTAGGACGTATACAGGGGTTCGGGCCCAGTGAAGCTTTACGTCCTACAGCTTCAGGCAGATTTTTGGCACCAAGAAGCCCTTCTCTTCGCATCTCAAGATAGAACTCCACCCATTTCCCTCAAATTTGGCTGCAGCCGCCATAATACTGGCAGTGCAGTGAATGAGAAGAACAGGTTTCACCGCTGCATGCAGCTACAGTGTGATCAGGGCCTATAGGGCTAGCAAGTTTCATAAGTTCGAGGCCTTTATATAATAAGGATCGGGTTTTGGGGGGTTCCCTAATTATAATTAGAGTAGAATATACCCCCAACCCGATTCTAATTATTAAGGCCCCAATATTATGTTTGGGTTGATGTTGACAAGCTTTGGGTCTCTGTAGTAGCTTATTCTGTGGTAGCATCTGTTCAGCATGATGGCTGAAGTGTGTCGTCTAGCATAAGGCGATGTAGTTAGTGCTAATGGTTCCCGTTGATGACAGTAAGTGGTGGTCTCAGTTTCTAGCTGATGACCAAATATTCGCGATAGACTCCGTGCTGCCTTGTTGCGCAAGTCAACGGCGGGAGAAAAGCTACTGGAAGGATCAGGAGGCGTGGCATGTACGGTTGAATGACAGGTGGCTGGTGAAGCACTTGTATTGACAGGTCTACTTTGCGCCTACCCGGTACTACCCAGGATCCATAAAGTAATGAAGGGCATGCTGCCAGCCTGTTGAATTATGAAAGCTGTCTTCGCAGAGCACTGCTTCCAGCAACAATCAGTCGCGAAGGTAGTCTAAAGTGCAATGTAGCATCTCACACCACCATATCTACAAGCCGATACATAGTGTGTGCGTCTGTCTTCCTCTATGCCTGTCCGCCTGACTGCCTGTCTGTTTGTCTGTCTGTCTGTCTGTCTGCCTGCCTGTCTGCCTGCCTCTCTGTCTCTGTCTCTGTCTCTGTCTCTCTCTCTCTCTCTCTCTCTCTCTCTCTGTGTCTCTGTATGTATGCATGTATATATCCGCACATGCGGGTTGTGCTAACATATGTGGGATTAGAGCGTACTACATTCTTCCGCGTTGTATCGTTTCTCACCACAACTGTACAGACCATCTATATACGTATGTATGTATGTATGTATGTATGTATGTATGTATGCATGTATGTATGCATGTATGTATGTATGTATGTATGTATGTATGTATTTAATTTATGTATATATCATATATACTTTCATCTCTTTGGTTATTTATGTCTTTTCATACTCACATTCATTCATGTATTCGTATATTTCAACATTGTGTTGTTACTATTATCGGCAACTGCAGTGCCACGTCCTCGGCAAAGCCCCCCCCCCCCCCCCCCCCCCCACCCTCCAATTCCGATGGTCGTTTCCCAAAGCGAGGACCAGCAACGGGGCTGAGAGCTCAGGGTTTTAGAGTTTAGGGTTTTAGAGTGTATGGTTTTAGGGTTTAGAGTTTAGGGTTTTTGAGTTTAGGGTTTATGGTTTCAGGGTTCAGAGTTTAGGGTTTTAGAGTTTAGGGTTTATGGCTTCAAGGTTTTTGGAGTTTAAGGTTCATGTTTTTGCGGTTCAGAGCTTGAAATTTGAAGTTTTGGGTTTAGGGTTTTAGGGTTTAGAGTTTGCGGTTTTAGAGTTTAGAGTTTATGGCACGATAGATGTCCGGGGTGGGTAGCGTAGCGTGAAGCTGAGGCTGTACCGGATAGAGCACCAACACGGACAAGTGTGTCGGCCCGGAAAGCCAGACACGATCTCGCGTATTTTAGCTCTCATCGCTTTCTTTGTTCGGTTTCGTGGTTCCTTTTCGTTGCATGGTGTTCTTCCTGGTTCTGAAGAGGCTTTTTCTAGATGCTCGATAGGTTTGATGTGACAGGCACCTACACAACCCTAGACCCTAAACCCTAAACCCTAAACATAAGCTAACTTCGAGCCTGCAAAAGGCCAGGGAAACACAACTAACCGCGAAAACTTCATGGGGTTCCCCCCTATAGCTACCGACCCTGGGCCTTGGTGACTGTGGTTTAAAGTTTAAAGTTTAGGGTTTAGGGTTTAAAGTTTAGGGTTTAGGGTTTAGGGTTTAAAGTTTAGGGTTTAGGGTTTGAAGTTTAGGGTTTAGGGTTTAGGGACGGTGGTTTAGGGTTGAGGGGCGACCCCAAACCCCTAAACCCCGAACCCCTAAGACCCTCTTCCCCCAGGCCTTCAACCCTAAACTTCTCATCCCTAAACCCAAAACCCCTTAACCCCTAAACTTCCCATCCCTAAACCCAACACCCCGAAACCCTAAACTTCTCATCCCTAAATCCTAAAGCCCTAAACCCCTAAAGGCAAGAGCCAGTCTGCAGGCCATTCCGTTGCCACAGCAGCTGCCGCCAGAGCTCGAGGCAGGGAGGGTTTATAGGGTTTAGGAGTTTAGGGTTTTAGGGTTTACAGGGTTTAGGATTTTAGGACTTAGGATATAGGGTTTATGAGTTCAGGGTTTAGGGGCACTTCCTACGGAGCGAGGAGGTTTGGAGGTCCTAGACCAAAGAACCCCGAACGAAATGCAATCGAATTGGAGTATCGGAACATTATTGGCAACAATATGTTTTCGGTTGCTTTGGTAATGGTACCGGTAACGGGAACAATCCGTAATGCTTGCAACACTGGCAATGCCTTAATTTGGAAGCAACTTAGCGGACTGCCTACTTGGAGAAGTTCATGGATAGTTAAACGTGGTGTTATAATTCCCCAGGATGGTTGGAACTATAGTAGCAGTATCCAAGGCACTTGTGGGCGCAGAGTTCTCGTGGGCCGCGAAGCCAGAGGAGACATGCTGCTATGCGGAGCAGTATTATGAGTAGGACTACTTACGAGGACTACTTACCTCCTGGCATCAGCTCTATCGTTCCCATGCACCTACTGAACGCAGCTGGCTCGTTGTTTGCAGGTGAGTCTTGTTGTTCTTGCTAAGCTTTTCGTTTTGCTGAGATGGTGGACGTTATGTTGGCTTGCTACATAGACTGATGCTGGTTCTAACCATTGCTATGGTAACGAGCATCACGCATGCTGCAATGGCTACCGTTGTGAACTTTTGAAGTTCGAAATAGCTACCTGTACAGTCGTAACAACATTTGGTACACTTATGGCTGCCGTGGGCTTGTTCCATGTCCATTCTGCACAACGTCTGATATTTATATAACGACTACAGTATAAAGCGCTATCTATCTATGTATACCTGGTATTGTGCATAATATAAATGACAGGAAACAAACCCACTGCAGCACTGCATTATATGTAATTATATGTGGTTGAAAGCAGGAACTCTTCCGTTGCGTTGTTTTCCGCATTTTCATGCGCGTGTCTGTATACATATATAGAAATATACATAACACGTGCGCAAACAGACACACATAGATATACGTATATGTATATATATATATATATATGCACACACCTACATGCCTACATACACCCATGCATCCGCACCTTCTCAATAATGAGCCCAAAACAACAACTACTTGGAGGTTCATGGGTAGTTATGAATGGAGTGATCACTGGGGCAACACTAATTACATCCCATATTAGGCGTCTTGTAATGGCCCATTTATAACTACGCATGACCCTCAAACTAGGCGGTTCTTCAACAAAGATCCTGGGATGAGGGCACAATGTGAGAATTCGTCCGGCACATAGAATTTACACGTTCAGCGCAGGACAACCATCAGTGAATCGGCTTTAAATGCAGACTTCATAGGCCATACAATAATTAGGCAATACTCCAGGGAGCTTGTGTGCTTTGTTTCAGGGCTTTGCTTGAATGAGTAGTTGAGTAGCAGCCCAACAGGATCTGTCGACTAAGACACTACACATCGTAAGTGCAGTAGCTTCGCATAGTTGTAACTGCGTGCAACCCGATTCAAAAAACGACCCATGAGACCCTGCTTGATAAGCCCTAAACCCTAAACCCTAAACCCTAAACCCTAAACCCTAAACCCTAAACCCTAAACCCTAAACCCTAAACCCTTCACGGAGACTCTTTGGAGCCAACAGACCTGAGGACCCAGCATGACACATCATCTAATCCCCAGATGCTTAGGGAAGTTTAGGGCTTAGAGTTTAGGGACTGGCTGGATCTAGGAAATTTTTCAGGTGGGTAGTTACCGTTATAGGAGCCTTAGAGAAGCCTTATATACCTTGTAGAAGCCCTATATACCCTAAACTCCCCACTTGAAAATGTCCTAGACTGGAAGCAGGAGATGGCACAGTACCACGAGACTTTCCAGCAGCTGGACTCCCATGGGACAGGTGGCCTCAAGATTAGGAATCCACCGCACAGGGTCCGTTACCCTCACGGCCCAAAAGACTCAATAGCCAGATACTTGGGCTTGGGCTTCGGATAGTAGTTATGAAGCTTAGTATTTGGGAGAGTATGTGATTTTGGGGTTACCTAATCGGACCCTTAGTATATAATTGGTTAAACCAAAGAACGACAATGGAGACTATAGGTAGACATGACGAGTCGATACTTGACATGGTCCTTTCGGCTTGTAAAACGGAGCAGAATCCGCAACCTGGAGTGGTGAAGTGCTCCTGCTGCAGTTCGGTGAATTACGTTCTAGATGAAGTGGACATGACTCAACTCCTTCTGAACCCAAAACCGAGCGGCTAAGAGCCAGAACATGTTTCAGAACCTGAGAAACTCTACACTCCACACCTTTCCAGTCTTCAATCCCAAACCTTACACCCAATTCTAGACGCCTGCATCCGCTTTAAACCCTAAACCCTACAGCCTAAACCCTAAGCCCTGAACCGTATCCGCAGGCATTGTAGGCGCTGCCGAAGGGTTTCCTCCTCAGCTTGCTGCGAATTTTTGGGGTTCGAACCCTGTTTACAAGGAGCGATCGGATGTTTGGATAGGTGAGTCCATGTATAGTTCCGGTCTAGCTACATAAATAAATATTTGAATAGGTTCATATAGACATAAAATCTCACACCCCAAACCTGGCTCTAGTGATCGCTCCTATACTATACCACGAGAGCCCAATACCCCCTAATTAATTGTGGAATGTAACTGAAACTATACCGCCGCAACATTATGATTCAAGATATAACCAACCCTAAGGCTCAAAATAGCCCAAAAGCCTTATATAGTATGGACTTTTGGCCCAAAAGCCTTAAAATATGAGTC
>CAJNDV010033973.1:782-10994 GCA_905221635.1 Symbiodinium sp. CCMP2456
TATATATATATGTATTTTTACAGTACCATATCAGATATGGTAATACGATATAGTACAGCATATTGTAAAATATACTAGCAGAGGCTTAGCTGAAGGCATAGCTGTGATTTGGGAAAAGGGAGCTGGCTGCTTGGCAACATGGGTTGACGAGCAAGTTTGACAGCCTGGACGAAACGAGCTGGAGGTGTCAACAAGTGAAGGGCCTGAGGCCAGGGTTCGGGGGAGTTGAGGAGTTTGTGGGGCTCGACATACAATATTAATAGTATAATTACATATTGCATTATCATATCATATCATATCATATCCTATCCTATCCTATCCTATCCTATCCTATCATATCATATCATATCATATCATATCATACCATTTCATACCACATCATATCATATCGTATCATATTAAATATCTGGATTATATCATATAATTTGATGGGGCTGCAGGGCTTGGTGATTCAGAACTTCATGGCTTGGGATGTGTAGGAGTCTGCTTTTGTGTTGCGCTTCCACCTTGTGCCATGGGTTCTCATTCCTGCAGCTGGTAGCAGCAAGACGCTGGCAGATAGTAGAGTACCTAGTAGTACCCTATATTGCAATTCCACAATAGTACATGTAACCTGATTGTGCTCTACAGTAGACCACCACCAGGCCTCATCACTTCGCCGTGTTCTTCCTTGGGTCCTGTTCCTATTATACCTGCTACTAGTGGCTAGAATCATGTAAGCCCTAGATGTGACGGAAGCGATCTGGCAGATCATGACTTACCGGACTTCCCGGCAGCTACCGTGCTCACAGCTTGCACCGATGCAGCCATTTGTGCAACTCAGTCAGCTGGCACTGCTAGCCACTGACAGCCATGCTCACATGCCCTTTTGCCACATGTCGCACTCTGAGACTCTTTGCAGAGCCGCCCAGAGTTTCTGCTGTGGGCTTCAAGCAGTTGCCCAGCCTGATGCGCAGCGGAAAGCGTATGAGCGGGTGCCAAGTGCAACATGTGGTGTTTCCAGGAGAGGAATTCCAACACATTCTGCAGGATGTTGGGAGGGTGACTGCCGTCTACGCTGGACATCCGCTCTCTGGAATGAGCCCGTGCAAGCGAGGCATGTTTCTCAAAGGCCTGTGCAAGAGCGTGCTCACTAGCGCTTCTCCCCATTTGCAGCTAGAGGAGCCCGTCCCTGGCACCTCCGTGAATGGCAAAAGAAGGTCAGGACAACAAGCCTCCTGGGATTGGACGTTGGGGGGGAGGAAAGTGCAATGCAAGACCGCCAGATTGTCATGGTTAGCGAAAGACCGCACTTGGGGTGTGAATTTCGGCGCAGTGAAGTTTGCAGAGGCCGGCGTCCGAACCAATGCCTCTTTTGATGACCTGTACCTTGTTTTCGACGCGCCAGATTCTGTTCACGTTCTGAAACACGACCTTCACACTGGAGTTGTCAGGAGTGGCAACGCGACAGCTGCCCGTGGGCACAGAATTGTAGTCAGGGGAAAGTTTGGTACCGTTGACTGGCGACCTGCATGTGAAACCATTCTACAGAAGCTGTGTGTGGAAAGAGGACAATGTCAGACGATTGAACGGGTGCTTCTGTCGGATCGACGCTTGCAGGGTGGCTTATGCCAGGCAGAAGAGGAGGATATGTACCAACGGGCCCCACTCAGTCACGCCACTCCTTCCTTTCGTGCCAAGCAGATACAGAGCATAGGCTTTGAAATTGATCAGAAGCTGAATCCAGCGAGCACAGTCATCAGGCAAGGACACACAAGTCCTGTCGACTGGATAAGGGACTCTGTCCGAGTGGAGCTGAAGCATGGGAAACCGGTGAAGACGAAGGGCGGAAGATGGCGCTGTAGTTTCAGCAACATAAAATGTGCCAGGGAGGGAGTTAGAGAGACAAACGCATTCGACGAGCTTTGGCTTGCTCTCTACAGCCCCGTTGGGATTGACTTCTTCCAAAGCTCTGGCCAGCTTCGCTACTCATCTGTCGGAGTGCGGGGAGAGCCGCTGGGAAATGACATCGTTTTAACTGCTCCTGGCCGTGGCATTGAATTCCTAGAGGCATTGTGCACGTTTCGGCGGCAGATGGAACAGGCAGGATGCCACTTTGTAGCATCTGTTCCCTGGGAGACCGCTCTTAACGTGCCGTGTGATCCCTGGGTATCCGTCTCATGAGACAAGACCCGGGGAGAGGATGAGAAGACTTGCATAAGGCATCGACCTGCTGCAGAAAGGTTGGGCACATGGTTGCTGATCTCAGTTTGGCTTCATGATAAGATACGGCATACAGGAAATGCATCGAAGGTCGGGCGGGTTGGCAGACCTTGAAACCTTGCAATTTGCCCATGAGTGCGGCTGCGCAGCTGTTTGCTCTATCCTCAACTCTCAACCCTAAACCCGAGATCCTGTAGCTGGGTGCACCGTCTTCTGTCCATGAACCTCGCCCAGGACTACTCGAACCCAAACGGCACCTGTCTACATCTGCACCCTGAACCTCTTCGAAGTGTCTCTTACCATCGTTAACCCATGATCCACAAAAAGCACCAAAACACCCTGCAGCCTAAACCCTTATTCCCGAAACCCAAACCCTCACCATCATGACCCACTAACTATGGTCAACTCTACAGGCTACACCTAAACCCCAGTCATGGCACTAGTCTTGCCGTTAATAGCAGTAGCACTGTCACCCAATCATCTAGGATTACCTAATTACTAATATTAATCTCTAGGTTCTAATTTAGCAATGTACATACTGTAGTACACTCCAAAACCCGACTCTAGCTCTTAACTGAGGCCTTTAAAGTAGCTCAGCCCATGGCCGGATTCAACGGGCCATGGAAGCCTGCAAAGCTGGCTCGGGAACAGAAGCGTCTGGGCTGGTTAGGGGTTTAGGCTTGCGGGTTGAGGGCTCAGTGACTCAGTTGGGATGAGTTGATTTGAATTTTGTGTGGTATGTTTTTTGTAGGGTTCGGTTGGGGTTTTGGGGACTAGGCTTGGCTTCTTGCAGCCTGGGGGTGTCGGGGGGCTTATGGCTTGTAGGGCAGACGTCATCCTGTGGAGCTTGAAGCGGACCCTGACCTAAATCCACTCCCTTGTAGAAGCTGCCGAACCACAGTGAACAGAGAGCACTGCACATCAGAGCCAGCTTTCCCTAAACAGTTAGACCCCCCCAAATAGTATGGGGTCCGCATTCTAGGGATCCCTGCACAAGTCTGTAACAAACCTTTTTTTTGGCCGCTGGGTTCCTCCATTTTTCCGAGCTTGTCCCGCACCCTAAGCATTGAACTGTTGTCTGTTTGATTGACCGTGAAGTGTGAACGAGCTCCATACCTTGAAGAGCGAAGATGAAGGCTAGACACAGTGGTAGTAGTAAGAGCGAGACGAAAGATTGTAGCCTAGGCCTGATTTACGGGCAAAACTCATGACAACACCAGGGCTTAGTTTTTAATGATTTCTCAAATTGTGGGGTTGTCCTCTATAATGCCCGCCGGATTCGGCCGGAGTTTTTCTTGAATAGTCTTTTGCTAATGGTCAATCTTAACTGAGTAGAGACTGACATGGAGCCGGAGACGTCTCAGGTTAGCAGGCCTCAGGCTCGGTTGGTTGGGGGAGAGTGTCGGATAAAGAAAATTCTTCAACATAACGGTTCCTCCACAGTGCCGAGACGCACCACCTCCACACCCCACTCGAGCCTATCTCCCTCATACTCATCCTCAACATCGTCATCATCATCATCATCATCATCACCATCACCATCACCATCACCATCACCATCACCATCACCATCATTCATCAATCGTCCATCATCATCATCGCCATCATCATCATCATCATCGTCATCGTCATCATCATCATCATCATCATCACCATCATCATCATCACGATCATCATCATCACCATCATCATCATCAGGATCATCATGGAAATTGAACCCCGAAGTCGAAGAGCGAGAGCCCCTTACAGCCGTGAACACCTAAACCCTAGCTGCAGCAGGCTTGTCTCCTTGACGGGCGCTGGCAAGCAAAGCGGGGTGTTTGTGGAGATTGTGACCGACAGCAAGCTTTCGCCGGTGCCCGGCCGGCAACCTTCAGGTTTTTGCCGGGTCTGCGTGGGGTTTGGGAGATTGAAGTTTGAACCTTCAAGCCCTTAGCCCTAAACTTTACCCTAAACCTTGAATTAGCAAAACCCTAAACCCCAAAAGCCCTAAACTTCAGAGAACCCTAAATTTTCTTAGCCCCAATGCTAAACTCCAATTACCCTCAATACTACAACCTAGAACTCTAGACCTGAGGCATACATGCAACCCACTGACCCTATTGTAGGGGCCTAAATATTTACCTATACTATTGTGCGGGGCTCCTTATTATGATTGTAGTATAGTATACCTCAAGACCTTATTCAACTTGTTAAGGCCCCTGAATTAGAAACCTTTCTTATGACTTCCCAACACACTCTGGCGTCTTCCGCCCAAGCCAAGGGATCAAAGGTCCGACAAGGCAACTTAATGTAGGAGCCTTAATAATTACCTATTTTATTTTGCGGGGCTCCTTATTATAATTATCCTATAATACACCCCAAAACCCTATTCTAATTATTAAGGCCCCTACATTACCAAAAGCAGTGCGGGTCCCAAAGCCGACATGTCGTGAACTCCTGAACTATGGGAACTATGATATATTCCTTATTATGGGTAATCATATGCCATAATTCCCATAGTTTAGGGTCCTTAAGGTAATGCAGGATTTATATCATCAACCGTGTGTACTTGCAGTTTCATGGGTGGGCTTATAAGTCCCCTTATGTGGGTTATAAGTTAGTTACCTTACTTAGAGCCCTACTTATACATACCCATGAACCGGCAAGTAAAGCCTGTCATGGCCTTGCCGTCAACTAGCCCAGATCTGGCGCGCACCTACAAATATAACAGCTCCAGGCCTACACAACCCCACAACCGGGAATTGAAAAACATAGAACCTACAGAATGCGAGCAGCTTGCTATAGACCTCATCGCTGAACCCTAAAGCCCTAAACCCTAAACCCTAAACCCTGAAAACCTAAAACCCTTAAGACAAAGCCCTAAACCCTTCAGCCCAGGTTTTCCGGAAGCTCGAGGCTTCGGGAACCTGGAGCGACACTGTCGCAATTTTCGCCAATTCACGGCCGGGCCTTTCTGGATACTTAGGGTTGAGGGTTTAGGATTTAGGGTTGAGGGCCCAGGACCCAGGGTTTAGGGTTTGGGTTTTGGGGTTTAGGGTTTAGGATTTAGGGTTGAGGGTGGAGGGTTTAGGATTATTTAGGGTTTAGGGTTTAGGGTTTAGGATTTAGGGTTTAGGATATAGGACTTAGGGTTTTAGGATTTAGCGTTTAGGGTTTAGGTTTTAGGGTTTAGGATTTAGGACTTTGGGTTTTAGGGTTTAGGGTTTAGGGTTCAGGATTTAGGGTTTAGAATTTAGGACTTAGGGTTTAGGGTTTAGAGTTTAGGGTGTAGGATTTACGGTTTAGGATCTAGGACTTTGGGTTTTAGGGCTTAGGGTTTAGGATTTAGGGTTTAGGATTTAGGACTTAGAGTTTTAGGGTTTAGCGTTTAGGGTTTAGGTTTTAGGATTTAGGACTTAGGGTTTGGGGTTTAGGATTTACTGTCCAGGGTATCGGGTTTAGGGTTTAGGGCTTCTGGAACCTCTGAGTGCGTTTGCGTGTAAAGATTTTTGTTTAAAATTTTCCTTCTGCCTCTGTATCATAAAAAATATATATATATATAGATATACATACACATCTTTTCGGTTTTCAGAACATGGATGCATGCTTGTGTGTTTCTACATGAGGTCGTAATGGGGTTTCTACATGGGAACACTATGAGTAAAGATTACCGGGGTACTGTCTGGTGAAGTTTAGTCTTTCGGACGTGAGCTTTGGGGATGCCCGTTCTGGCGCGCTTCGAGGTATCGGGGCCTTGTACGTTGCACAGCTGGTAGGTGGAACTAGTTTACAGCTGCAAGCAAGCCGGCCCAGTCGAAGCTGCAAGGATGCATTCAGGTCGGGCAGGTTAAGATCATAGCAACACTGCGCCAGGTCCGTGTTGCAGCATCGCATGCCTGTTTGACATTACTTTGGGGGTCGGAGTACTTAGTAACAGTACCCCCTTCCAGCCCCTCTTCTATATGCTCATACACAAAGCCCTCTTGTTCTTGTTTTTGGCCCCTGCATTAAGCGGTGAATTTTGTTGCCCCCCACCCATCATTCTGCAGAGTGCCAGTTGGAAAACCTGCGTCACAGAACATCAGCGCACTATTATGGTTTTTGCAATACTAGCAGCAAAATCCATTTATGATCCCTTTACAACCATACTCTACAAGACCCTATTCTAGTTATTCAGGCCCCTACATTACGTTAATGAGCCTGAGACGTATTCTGTCCACCTGTACCTTAGCAATAGCAAGAACCCCAAGCCCCCATCCCTGATCCCTAAATATGTACCCTAAAGGGTTTAGGGTTTAGGGTTTAGGGCCCTAAAGCCCCTTGTTGGAGGTGGAGGATTACGACCGACCTCAGTGGGGCCAAGTTCCATGGCAAAGAGCACCGCGGGGTTCAACGCCGTCAGTTAGGGAGCTGTATTTAGGGTTCAGAATTCAGGGCTTTAGGGGTTTAGGCTGTAGGATTTAGGGTTCAGAATTCAGGGTTTAGGGGTTTAGGCTTTAGGGTCTAGAGCCATAGCCAGAGGCCTACGGTAGGTAGGATTGAGGATGCTTTGGGATCCATCCCTCCTACCTTCATCCCACCCTTCGAGCCCTTTGATGCCAGAACCCAGGCCATGGCACTCTACATCCGAAACCCTAAAACCCTAAAGCCCTCCACCCTAAACCCTGAACCCTTGACCCTAGAACCCCAAACCCTCAAACCCTAAACCCTAAAACCCTGAACCCTACAACCCTAAACCCTAAATATCCTGGGCTTCGGCCTTTCTTTACCCCCAGATGGCCTCACTTCTCGCACCCCCCAACACCATCTCAGGTGCTTTCTGCGCTCACAGAAGTTGGCTTCCATTGAATTCCACGGGCTGACCTGGGCCACTTGGAGGTTGATCATCACCAGAGTTGCATCTTAGGGCTTTGAAGGCTTGGTGTTCATTGCCCAACGAGTTCCGGACTTTCGGGTGCTCGGATTTTGGCGTTTCGGGGTTAAGGGTTTAGCTTCCGCTTTTCGGTATAGAGTCTAGAATGAATGATTGGCTTTGACTCGACGGTTAGGTTCAGGGATGACGGACGTACGGTTTTGGTCAGCATTCTGGAGTCCAGATAAACCGCATTTCGAGCCATACATGAGGCCTTCTGCTATTGTTGCTCTGTTTGTTGTGATTTGTTTCGGTTTTGGGCTCCAGGTTATCGGTTCCAGTGAGCCCCAGGGCCTCAAAGACTCAAAGCCCCAGGCTGCTGCCCGAACCGCAAATTCTCTGCAACCCGACCCCGTCAAACAACTCACATTCCGAAGCGAGATCCACAAACTCAACTGTAACGCCCTATAAACCATGAATAAAAGCCCAAAGCAGCCCAAGCTTCGCCGAGGAGAAGCGCCAAGGCAAGTCGTGGGTCGGAGTCCCCGATGCGCCTCTGGTGCAGTGGTGTGCAGGAGACGGGCTTGCAGCGTTTGGTTCGGGGGCTTGGAGGTAGTGTTCTTCTCAGGAGTTCCCATGACGAGTTATCGGCGCTTTGTAAGTTACAAGGATTATCATGTAAACCCCTATGCAATGTACTGAATGACGTTTCTGCTTCTGAAATGCCTTCAGGTAGGATCCCTTTTGGGGTCCTTGTTAAGGGGCGAGACCTGAATCAAGGGTCTACATGCAGGCAGAAGGTTCCAAACCCACGAAGGCTTAAAGCCGTCCGGGGTTCAGAGGGTGCGGAGGATGCCAAAGGCGTCAGTAGGGTTTCTGACGCTTTGTAATGTCGCGCGTACAGAAGTTTAGGCATCCCGAATCGTAACCCCTAAAAGAGGCCACCAAGGTGCAAGCACTCCCAAAGTCACTGCATAGAAACTATCCCGAGCGAAGATTATATCCGCTCTCCCCGCAGGAGAAGCCACTTCTAGTTCGAAATGGGAAGACCGTAAGCCTCTGAACGTGAAGCTTCAATACAAGTTGCAACAGTATCTCATCAACTTTTGACTACCAAGGTATCGTTGAACCCAAGAATTCTCAGGCACTCCAAACTTTAAGTCCTGAACCGTAAACCAAACAAACTACTCCCGAAACCTCAGTTTGACATACTAGTCCTTCAGCCCTGAACACCCTGAACCTGGACTCCTGAACCGTAAGGCCTGAATCATCCTTCAGCCCGAAACCCCAAACGCTTAACCCTAAATCCCAAAGCCTGAACCCTAAACCCTAAACCCCAAACTCTAAACCCTAAGCCCAAAACCCAAGGCCCCAAACCCTAAGGCCCTAAGCCCAACACCCTCCGGAAACATTGCGTTTGCATCGACGCTGGACAAACCACCAAAACCCAGGCTTTGGGGCTGTAGGGTTTAGGGCTTTGGGTTCAGGCTTTGAGGTTTGAAGTTGGGGACTTTAGGGTGTGCGGTTTAGGGTTGGGGTTTACGGTTTAGGGTTTAGGGTTTAGGGTTTAGGGTTTAGGGTTTAGGGTTTAGGGCTCAGAGACCAGGTGCTGCGAATTTCGAATCTTTCGGAACTCCTCCGGTGCCAACGCAAATCCGAGGCATCCTTCAGATTGGGCTTGGCCTCGGAACTCGAGCGCTTTGTCATTTAGGGTTTAGGGTTTAGGGGGCTGGGGGTCAGGGTTTAGGGTCAGCAGTTGCTGGATGCGGCCCAAATTACTCTGAAGGTTCCATAGATGACCTGGGGCTGAGCCGAGACCCTAAACCCTGAAAGCCCGTAGCCCGAATCCCCACTCCCTGGGCTCCAGGGGCTTACGTGCTTTCAGGCTTCCGAGTCGTGGCTTAAGCTAGAGCATCCTAGAACCCTAAACCCGAGGCTTAGGGTTTAGGGTTTAGGGACCCCCCGAGGTCTAGGTTTAGGGACCCTAAACCCTAAACCCTAGGTCTACGATTTAGGTCTAGGGTTTCGGGACCCAAAACCCTACAGGGAGACTCCGAAGCAGCAGTAGAAGTCCTGGTGGTTTTGGTCGTGAACGCTGTTGTCGCTGGCGTCGCCCGGAGTCTTTGATGTTTCGCTGTGCCTTTGGGGAATTGGGATTTTGGGTTTAGGGTGGGGTACTTCGAGGTTCGAGAGTGTACTTGGAGGTTCATGCGTAGTTATAAGTAGGGTTGAGAAGTCCCCTAACATGAGTTACCCTACTTACAACCCCAATTTATAACTAGCCATGAACCTCCAAGTAGAAGAACACGATGATCCTACTTATAGCCCCGCTTATAACTACCCATGAACCTCCAAGTAGCGTGCTAGGTCCAAGGTTTGAAGGTTTATTTAAGGTTGAAACCATGCACCCCTAGTATGGGCCCTTAACCCTGGGATCCTTATACACCTACTATATACCCCATATGTACCTTGAAGGGTCCCTAGAAAGGCCTAAGGGTCCATATTAGGGCCCATACTTCTAAACCCTAAACCCTAAACCCTAAACCCTAAACCCTAAACCCTAACCCCTAACCCTAAACCCTCCTTAGAGTTTAGGAACCCAGCAACCTCTGGAGCCTAGCGGCCCCAACACAGGTTTGTTTGTCTTACTTAGTCTAGGACATTATAGGAGCCTTATAGAAGGTCTATCTACCCTAAACTCCCCACCTGTAGTTTCCTTTAACTTAGAGGATCAGGGGACTTAGTAAGCAGGGTTCTAATCAAGGCAACTACGCGTTTAACTGCGCTTCTAAGCCCCATGAATCCCCATGAATCAAGATACTGGTAAGCGTACGCTATAACTAAGCCTTCAAGCATCCCCCAAACTCCTAAACCCTAACCCTAAACCCTAAACTCCTAAACCCTAAACCCTAAGCCCTAAACCCTAAACCCTAAACCCTAAACCCTAAACCCTAAACCCTAAACCCTAAACCCTCACTAGACACCCAAAGCGCGAAGAGCTCTTCCGTGGCGCCCAGGGCAGGTCCCAGGGCATTGGCCAACGAGGGCCTGAGGCGGGACTACACGGCTTAGGGCGTTTGAGGTTTAGGGTTAAGGGTTTAGGGTTTAGGGTTTAGGGGTTTAGGGTTTTGGGTTTAGGGGTTTAGGGTTTAGGGGTGTAGGGTTTTGGGTTTAGG
>CAJNDV010033974.1:6732-63915 GCA_905221635.1 Symbiodinium sp. CCMP2456
CACACACACACACACACAAAGCAGCCCAACAAAACCAGGCATTCGAACGCAAACGCTCGATTTCGCAAGTACACGTGCGAGACACACGTCAGCGGCATGACAGCGCATCAAAACCTGTCGCTCCCCACGCAGGTGCTGCATTGCGCAAGAACTCGCTCAAGACAAACTGAATAGCATTGCAGCACATGAAAACCGACTGCGCATGCAAACGCTCTGTAGGCTAGATTTGAGAACCACGTACCGCGCATGTTGGAGGCGAAGAGCCAGCGCCAAACAACGCGACCGAGACTACTTCTGACAATGACCTGTAACCGCCGGGTAGGCGCCGGTCCACAGGTAGACACCTCTTTAGACAACACGGAGCTATGGCATGTGTGGCGAGTACAAACCACCAAGTAGAGGCTCTAGGACAACACGCCCAGCCAACAACAGCGGACAGCATCAAAATGCAAAGCCTTACTGTGACAGTATCTGACAAAACAATGGCAAGGTGTGGTCACAGTTGATTCCATGGGTTGACGACAGACATCGCCAAGGTGACGGTGCGCGGTGACCCTGTACTACTTCCAGCATGTCTAACACAATGTAGATGATGTCTAAACATCGGGGGGCCAACTCTGCCGCAACATAGATCTTAGTAATACATGCGCTGAGAAATTCATGCCCTCTGTGCGGACGCCTATGTATAAAAACAAAATGAAGAAAGCCTTGCGGTTTCTGTCGGAGCCTGGAGATCATGTCCGAGAACTGGGCTGGTGTGCCCGAGCGTGAATGTAACTTGAAGGAGACCGGTTGATATCGCGTAGACCAGGAGTCTCCCAAGACATGCTCAGTTGGTGGTGAAACTTGCACCGCAGTGACGCCTGCAGGCCCCAGCCATGTCTCACACTCCTCAGCAATTGCAGGCCAAGGCCACTCGAAAAGGTGCACCATGATGTGGTTTTGCATGGACATGTTGCAATGCCTTGACCAGATTTCGGCACCCACCAGTGGCTGATCCGGAATCTGCCCAGGAAAGCGGGGATCGCAGCTCCACACTTGGCAGCGGCCTTCATCCCAAAAGGCGAAAGTATTCCCGTTGAGCCGCTTCATTCGCTGGTGACAGTTGAACTTGCCAGTCGTACTTTGGCCGAACTTGTTCGTTCCGTATGGGCCATGCCCAAACTCAGCGAAGGTATCCGCCGGGCGTGTGTCCGTCTCGTCTGCGATGAGGCGGCACAGGCTTCGTGAGATGCCCTGCTGCAAACATCGCCGAGCTGGTTCGAAGGGAAAAGGCTTATGGACCAGCACCACTTCTATGACAAGTGCTGCTATCCCAAGGCAGCAACCGCAGCCTATGGCCAGCCTGGGAGGTAATCTTCGCAAAGCCATCGCATGCTTAATGGAGCAAGCCTGAATCGTCCTGCAGAGACAGCCGCAGCGGGCTTGGTTTATGCTGGCGCGACGTGGAGGGTCACGATACAAAGAACTCGAGGATGCGACCCCAAGGTCTTGTCGGATGCAGGGTGCTGCAAACATTTGCACCACAAACTGGGCCAAGCAAAGCGGAACTACTGAAACGAGTGATGCGTTGGCCAGCTCCTTCTCATTGTCAGAAATGAAAGAGCTGCCGCGTCTCCGTGCAATGACTTCGCAAAGGAAGGGAGAGACTAGACTGGCTAGTCCTTGAAGAATCACCGAAACTGTCCCATAGCTGAGAAGCCTCCACCTGGAATTCAGCACCCGAACCTTCACGGCCCATGCCGAGGAGGAACGAATTCCTTCAAGTATCAGCGACAAGCAACAAATAGCCAATGCAGTATCTGAGCGACCAAGGAACGTAAAGGTCGACACCTCGTCCTGTACAACAGCACGCAGCATAGGTGCTGGTGGCAGCAGCAGCGTTATGCCAATCAAAAGGGCAAGACCGTGTACTGTCGCGTGCTCGAGTGTCCTTGCCCAGCAATAGGTCACAACTGCAAGGAACATGGCGAAAGCCAGGCTAAGCCATGCGAGATCTTGCCCTTTCCAGCCATTGGCGAACCACCAGCGGATGTAGCAAGTGCTAGGGAAGAGGGCTAGACAACCCAACACGTCCGAAAGCGAAAGGATGATGAAGGTCCGCCGTTTGCAGAAGAGGTTCAGCTCCCAACCTGGTAACCGATCGTCGCGATATGGGCCTGGAGCAGCCAGAAAAAGCGCGCCTGGCACAACCGTGGCCAAGAAAGTTACCAATGCCAGGGGTGTTAGAAGAAGTATGACCGAAGGTGGCAGCGGCTGCTCCTCTGAGCCAACTTGCGTTGAAGGCGATGTCAAAAAGATGTAGCCCGTGATGAGCCATGTGACGGCGTTCCTGACCATCTCCAAGATTCCCATCCGCTTAGCCGCGTGGCTAATGTCGGCTTTAATAGACAGCATGAAATTGAATGCCACAAAGAGCAGGGAGCCGGAGCTGAATAAACCTTGCAGAAACACCACGGATGTTGCAAGTGAAACATTGGGTCGATGAACCGCGAGCATGGTGAGCAGGACAGGGACCTGGAAAAGCATCGCAGCTGCTAGCAGCCTGCGAGGCTGTATCCAGCATGCGGCGAATGTCCACAACGGGGCACCCAGGGCTGTAGAGAGGGCGTTGGTCGAGAACAACAGCATGTTTAAAATGGGTGGGTCTAAGCCTCCGTTGCCGAATACAGTCTTGAACCATGGGAACCGCTTAAACCATTCCGGAAGCTCCGTGGAACCTCGAATGCCCCACTCTGTGGCCACGACGAGAATCAGCAAAGATGATAGTGGGCATGCGATGTATCCGCATGACACTAGCCAGTGAATCCGGGCAGTTCCTAGCCAGTGGGCGGTGAGCCACTTTGACACAGGACTCGTTTCATATTCCGAGTCTCTATCGGAACCTATGCTACGCAAGATAGTTTCAATATCCTGATCCAAAATATCCAGCTTGGCTCTGACCAGCGTGTTCAACTCTTCCTCAGACAGCTCCTGGCGAAGGATGAACTCCTCGGTGGGCAGCTCGTGAGACCCGTCTTGGCTTTCCAGGTAGGAGCCGGAAAAGGAGACAGCCGAAGGGCCTGAAGGG
Organism: Symbiodinium sp. CCMP2456; assembly: GCA_905221635.1. Lineage (NCBI taxonomy): Eukaryota > Dinophyceae > Suessiales > Symbiodiniaceae > Symbiodinium > Symbiodinium sp. CCMP2456. Next base: position 9,803 of record CAJNDV010033974.1, read on the forward strand.
CCTGAAGCCTCCACATGCTCCAGTTCTGGGTGGTGTGTAGGAAACCAAGTTGCCGGCAGCCTCGCTGGCGACTCGAGCGCTGCAACGTCACGTGTGTCCACGACCTGCTGGTACAGGTCAAGCAATCGGTTTTGCCAGTCCTCCACAGGAAAATTGCACTGCAAAGCCTGTCTGGACAAGGCATGGAGAGCAGAGCTCGGCGCCCGCATCGCTGCAGAGATGACACTTCGCAGCTCGCGTCTCAGCCGTGTCAGGCTCTCTCTGTTCTGCGCAACATAATAAAACCCGGGTACTTTACCCAGCCCACCGGCCTGTGCACCCACAATCACGGCTCCACGCCAAGCAAACTCCACGTCTACGTATCCAAATGGCTCATCACGCGAGGGCATCAAGCAATAGTCGCTGGCCCATTTCAGGTCCTCTGGAACTTCGAGGAACTCGCAACAGACGCTGAGCCGCCCTTTGAAGGCTGCAGTCTCTGCAAGTTTTTCGAGCTTTCGTGCGGCATAGAAGCCAAAGCCGTCAGCTGGTGGCCCAATAACAATCAGCTGGGCCTGAGGGTAGGTGGAGAGCAGCCACTCTGTCACATCTGCTAGTAGGTCGACACCCTTCTGCCTGACAAGACGGCCAAGTGAAACGAAGAGCCTGGCATCTGCGTCTTCTTTCAAGCCGAAATGCTCTTGGCATCGGGCTTTGGCTTCGGCCTTCTGAGTCTTGAGGTCAGCTCGCAAAGTTGCCCGCTCCTCCTCCAGCATGGGATTGTCAAGGCCACGGAACTTTGGAAGCCTCCAGAAAACGCTGTACCTGGAGTGGCACTCCGCAGCGTAGTATTCAGAAACTGCACATGCTCCAACCCCTTGCTGCTTCTCTAGTAGGAAGTCCACGGCAGCCTTTAGCATGTTGAAGCGCCCTTCGAAAACAAGATGCTGCTTGACAAACATCTTCGGCACATTGAACACTTCTGCCATCACCTGAAGCTGGTCTGAGGTGAGCATATCTGTTGCGATCGAACCTTGGTACTCCGCATTGTGAAGTACTAGAATCATCCGAAGCCGCGGGCACATTGGTAGAGCATACCATGGCGCAATAGCTGAGTGGAAGTCAGGACAGTGAAACACATCTGGACAATACGTAGCCAGCAGCTTACCAACACACTGATTCCACAGGGAGAAGAACTGAAGTACCTTTCTGCGGGACAGAGGATTTGGGTATAACGACTGCCGTGCACGCTCCTCAAACCAAGGGTGAGAAAGCAACAGAAACTGCCTTCGCACCCCGTCGCGGTCTTGAACGGCTTTGGATCGGTGCACCGTGACTGTCTGCAAAGTGCCGTCGACGCGGACTTGGATGGATGATTCTTCCGTGTCCAAATGGGAGTACTGAACCCTGTGGTCCTCTGCAACCTTCGGGTGGACCATGAGGATGTCTGTTGGATGATGCTTCGCGATCAAGTCCATGACTTTCCCGAGCCCTCCAGCAACCGCCTTACAAGCTGGAAGATGTGGTAGGGAATGCTCCAGCGAGGCCAGCATAACTCGAAATCGTCTGGAGGCCTCGCGTGTACCCGCAGCATCTGCATGCTCAGACTCAGAATCTTCAGCACGAAGAAGAGGAATGGAAGGCAACTCGACGCTGTCTTCCTCTACGATCGGGGTTGTGACCCGTCGCCTGCGTGCACAAAACTCGGCTAACCAGAATAAAAGCGAGGGCAGCGGCCACAGGATGCAAAGCCAAATCGACAGAATCGGAAAGGGTACGCCATCATCGAGCACAAGCGTGCTCAACTCGAGAAGCCTCCACATCTTGCAGAGATCATGCTCGGACAATTTGAGCAGAAACTTCTTGTCGGAATAATCGCTCATGCAATAATCTTTTTCTCCTCACAGAAACCCAGTCAACAGGTTTCAGGCTTCGTTGTGCTGGGTCAGATACAGGTAAGTGCCCTGTATTCGTGCAGCCCCTCTAACTCTTGGAACTCTGCTATCTACACCAAAAGCTCAGAAACCATCGGAATCCCTCTAGCCCGGCAGGTCTGTCGAGGCTTCCAGACTGTTCTGAAGTGTCTCAGACCTCTTACTTTCACTTTCCGCCACGGTGATCTGGTTAGACTTAGCATGCGAATGTGCCAGACCTGAAGCTCAAGCACATGATTGCCAATAGGCCGTAACGCTTTTCTTGTCTCCTTTCCGGCTTGTGTGCCGGCTCTTTCACGGCGTGCGACTGGGATCACTGCCGGACAACAGTTTCTCGCCCGGCACAGACATTGCTGTTCGGCCGGTGCTTCGTGGCTCCCAAGCCTCCAGGACCGTAAAAGGACTCGAGGTTGCTGTGCGATCTGCCAGCCTCAGGCTGGATGACTCTTTAGCTTGACCACGACTATTTCGCCAGCTTCACCACTCCTGCGCAGGCTTGTGCGTGTGTCTGAAGGGGTTCCCAGCAGCTCACTTAGCAGTTAAGTTCAGCTGTTGGGAGCTTGCAAGCAACTGGCGAACTCAACACTGCACACTTTTGAGAGCTTTTTGACAATGACAGGTGCAGAGAGCTTGCCGAACTGCAAGTGGTCCCCAACTTGCAGTAACTAGCAGCCAATCTACCAACTGCGCCGAATTCAGGTGTTGCCAGCTTGCAAGCCTTTTCCTAGGCCAGATTTGCTTGGCAACGGCTGCGTGCGCTCAGAAAATCCGCTGGAGACACGAAGGACAAGTCCAGGATGTGCCGCAGCTGCGCATCACGAGGTGAAGACGAAACGATAATTTGAAGTGCTTTGCCGCTGAAATATGCTACATCGCTGCTCGGAGACTGCTCGAAAGCTACATTCTGTACGGCCAGAGGTGTTGGCAACCTTGCTTGATGTGCAGCAGCAAAGGCCGCTTCGGCAAGCTCATTCCAGAATCGTTGGACATCCAGGAGGCGAGGTGCATGCTTCACATCGCACTTGCTGGAGGGCTGCTGCACGAAGATCTGACAGATGTTCAGCGAAGGTGTGAGGAGGTACAAGACGCAGGTCTGGCGGCCACTAGTGGTTCTGCGCAGCTTCGATGCCTGAACCGCCACGCCAATCAAGTCGCACAAGAAGCCCCTGAAGTGGTCAGCTGGTGCCACTTGAGGACTTGCAAAAAGCGGTGGACCTGTGCCGAAGGTTGGATTGACATTACAGATTAGACGGTCAACCACGACAAGCGCAAGAGATCGTTTTCGGCCCAAGCACGGTCGAACACAAGCCAAAAGAGACACAGCAACACTCACAACAACTTACCAATATGCATGTGTGAGCAATGCTTCCGGCCGAGACCTCTGCCGAACGGGGATTGCAGCAACGGGCCAATGGCGGAACATTCCGCGCCACGCTGGTGCTGTAACCGGGCGTTCCTGCGAGATCGTGCCGGAAGCTTGGGCTTGAGCTGCATTTGATTCAACCCTGCTTTTGAAGGAAATGCTTCCGAGACGCCTGTTGCAAAAGATTCGAGAAGGACCAAGTGCTGTGTCGCACGCAGGCTTCCTGAAACAAACTTCTGCCAGCCGCAGCTTGTCTGCACTTTGCGCTCGTGCCAAGCTCTCCTGCCTCAGGCTGCTCATGCGCAGACGGTCCAAGGGCTTGAGCAGGTCCTTGCGTTTCGCTTCACATTGACGTGCATCATGGCCTTTCGCGTCCTCACCTGTCCTGCTCTATGAAATGTGTCCCAGGTATAGCCAGCAAGGCCACGAAGGTCCTGCAATTCAGGGTACATGAGGCTGGGGGAATCCCGCAAGCATCAAGCTCGAAACCCGTCCACCAAGCACGGCCAGGATGTGCGTGAGAAAGTGCTTGTGTGTCTATTACAACGACCTGGAGCTACACAAGTTTGAGCACGTCGACCACACCATGCTGTGAGAGCCTGGAGCTGCAACTTGCCAGGGTCCATCTCGGGGACCTTGCAAAAGCCATGCATCAGTCTAGCTGTCTGCAACTGAGGTTACCATGTCCGTTAAACAAGTGCTGAGCCTGGTTGCTTTCGACGTGCTGTACATGCTCCTCACGGGACAGGATAGCAGGCAGCAAGACACATTCTGTCCGCAGTCGTGTGCAGCCACACAACTTGTACAACTAACAATATGACCAGCGGCCGTCCTCCCAAAGACGCTGTTCTTGCGAGATGCTTCTCTCTTCAAGACAATACGAAGAGCTATCTTCATGCACCTTTCTCCAGTGGCGTACTACCGGCGGTAGGATACCTGAGCTTGCAGCCTGCTCATGCTTAGCCTTTGCAGCCCGTAGTTCTGAGCGCCCCTGCGTAGCACAACCACATCCAAGCTCGGAATCAGCTCCAGTCCTGTTGCTATACAGCGACCATTTCACTAACTCTTTTGCACAAGACTATGGCCTCTGTGAAGCTGGTTGATCTTGGCTGGCGGAAACCATCCCTGCATTGCTTGCAGGCAGAACGTTCAGAGCCATCATACAATCTTTCTGGGCACCCAGCACGCTGGAAACCAAGGTTGCGTTTAGCAGAGGCCGGGCGGCAGCCACATTCTCGCAAATGGAGCCTGTTAACGGATATCTGGTGCCGCTTCATGGTTGAAAGTCGAAAGCTGCTCACTCGGATGGCCTGGTAGTCTCTGGTAGCTGTAATGGGTCACTGCCATCAACTGGGAAGTCCACGGCACTAGCCATGCAAACGTGGAGCAACCTCGCGCTTCAGAAGGAGCGGGTGCACAGACCGATAGATACAGCAAAGAAGCAACCGATTGCTTCTGTGCCGCACCTTCCCGGGCGAAGCTGATGTCGGCGGACCCGATCGTGCAACTCTGCATCCACGCTAGCCTGCGCAATATCGTGTGGAAGTGACATCGGGTGCGAGGAGTAACGCGCACGCCCTTTGGGAGTAACGGAAACCAGTTCTGCACACCGCAACGGAAGCGGGCGCTAGCAGAAACAGAAACTGCACCCCGAGCCTAACAGCAACTATCGCTGGAAAGCCAGGCAGCGGAAACTATGTTGCAACTCTTCTGTAGGGACCAGTTTTCGGTCCCCTACTTTGCGACTATTAACGCCTTATGCTCACGCCTATGTTTTTTGTTCAGGGCATATAGAGTCTAGGGTTCAGTAAGATTCGCGGTTTGGGATATAGGTGCAACAGGATGGCAGTGGCAATACAGAGGGTTTTAACATGTCGAAGAATTGCTGCTGGAGCTCTTTCCCGAATTTCTGGTTGCTAGAGCTGAAAAATGTCGGAAAGTCATGCTGGAATCGTAGGTTTGAATCCCTGTAAGTAAGCGGCCGGAAAGTCCCTGAGCGGGGGAGCAAGACGAAATGCCGGATGTGAAAGTAAGTCTTGCAGCCCTCCCCCCAGTTCCTGGTACGGCCTGCTTGCGGGCTATTGCGGGGTTACGGTGCTGGGCTCCGTTCCTATTATGGGTTCCCGTTGCGGAATCTGCTCAAGTGCCATCATCGGGACACAGGGCGGACCTTGATGAAATACCAGCCGTCGCTCAGCTCGATCCAAGCGTCTTCGTGTGAATAGGCAAGGCGTTGGTGCTTTCCGCTGCCTCCGGGCATCAACATCACGGAGGGCACTAGCAACTTCCAAGAGATACTGGGTACCGAGCCTGAGCCTGCATTTGTCCACTCTGGCATAGTTGCCTCGGCTCACATTAGCTAGATGGCCAACTCCCTTACAGTTACAGGTAACAGCCATGACGTTGCCGACCATGGTGCGGTGCACATCAATACCATGTGCTGATCGGCTGGAGCCAGTCCCGTGCAAATCTGGAAAATTGCAGACCTTCTCCCAGCAATCTCTGCTCGGGCTCGCTTGCCTAGACGCTTGCATATCGACTTGAGGTCTCTCGAAACGGCAGCCATCGATCGTAGTGACAGGAGTGCCAACTGTGCCAAATGATTCCGCAACCACCTGTCCTCATACCTGGATGAGATCTTAATGGACTCTGCACAGCATTCCTCTGCAAAACCCTGGACAATCGAGGGAGGAGCCTTGCCGGCCACCCAATCAATCAAAGAGATATCCGTCGTGACTGGCACATGTTCTTCAGGATCTTCCCTATGAGAAGCCAGCAAATCGTTTGCCAAGAGACGTTTACCAATGCTGCCCATGCCAGAGTGCCCATCAAATCCATCAACCTCACTGAAATGAAGCGCATCTTGTGGCCGACGGGAACGGCAGATAGGGCTTTGAGCCTCGGCCTCTGCCTCTTCTCTGAGGCTTGCAGTGCTTGCAGGCTCCAGCTTCCCGCTGTGTGCATTCTCTCGATCGACTCTTGGGTTCTGGCTGCACAAGGCTTGTGAGGCTGTGGCCTTTCCACCAACTGCTTGCTCACTGCCTTCTGGAGCCGTTTGAGGCGGAGGCTTTGTTATCCCAACAACAGGCAGCTCCAACACAGCCTCGGATGACTGAAACAAACGTTGCACTTTGCTTACGTGTCCTGCATCCACTGAAACCGCTCGTCCGCCAGCTGTCATGAACTTGCCAACTGGTTCGCCCCCTGCTCGACATAGCATGGCAGATGTGTCATGCTGCACATGTGGGTCATCAGCGTCGGAAACCTCTCCAGTATGCCCAGGGTGGTCCCTTCTGTCTGGGCTTGGCTGATGCCGCTGCCAAGGATCACGGCTAGCCGAGTGGTCTCGACTGCGGGGCTCACGTAACTGAAACAAAGCGAGTGATTCATGTAGCTGTCCAGTTGCTGAATTCGCCCGTCCTTCACTTGCCACGAACTTGCCCACGGATTCGCACGATGCAAACACACCATTCTGGTTGTGTTGGCCATGCGTTGTCGAGTCGTTGCTCGCAGGGCCATTGTGGAGGCTGCTCTCGGTGTGTGTCAGACTCGGTGGATTCAAAATCTGGAGCAAATCCTTGCAATCGGGAGTTTGACATCCCTGATCTTCGGCACGAGGCAGCTGCAACACAGGCTGTTGCACGGCCACCTGGTCATCTTGAACGTTGGAGAGAAGATGGATGGCTTCAGCCTCGGATGACTGAAACAAACGTTGCACTTTGCTTACGTGTCCTGCATCCACTGCAACCACTCGTCCGCCAGCTGTCATGAACTTGCCAACTGGTTCGCCCCCTGCTCGACATAGCATGGCAGATGTGTCATGCTGCGTGCTTGGGTCATCAGGGTCGCTAACATCATCGTCAGCGAAACAGATGGTGGGTGGTGCAGTGCCCACCGAACGGTCTCGACCACACGAAACTTTACTGCCCTCAGTTTCGCATGAATCAAACAAAGCCTGGATCTTTTGTAGATGCACGGTGTCCATTGAAACGGCTCGTCCGCCAGCTGTCATGAACTTACCCAGTGGTTCGCTCTCTGCCTGACCTACGATGGCAGGGGCACCGCTGCTGATGCATTGATCATCAATGCTAGAGCCAGTTGGGGCGACTGGCAAAGCATCTGCGCCGACAGCAGAATCTCGGCAAAGGGGTGGAAGACTATGGGCTTGGGTCTCACATGACTCGAAAAATGCTTCGACTTCTTTGAGACGCCGCCAGTCCACTGCAACTGCCCGTCCACCTGCTGTCACGAACTTGCTTTTCCCTGGCTCTTTCGATACTTCCTCATGGCTTTCCATGCGTGCAGAGGCACTATTGCGGCCAGGGTCTCACTCGAGTGCAGCAGAATCTCGTGCCCAAATTGCTGCAGGCGCTCGCGTAGCCGGTAAGTGTGAGAAACATTATGTCATGTATAAAGCCTCAGGTTTCGCATCGGTGAATCATGCGAAGCATTTCCAGCCTCTTCTCGTAGCAGAGCACCTGCAAATGGGTGATGCATGACCGATGCTACCTGTACCGAATTGCTCGCTGCCTGTGCCAAAGCAGCAAGGTATTCCTTCTGACCTCATCACTGCTTGCATGCTCTTGTGTTCAGTGACCAGCGCAAGCGGCAGGACTGGAGAGCTTTTTTGAGGGTCTGTGCCTTTCTGAACTTCCAGGATGGCATTGAGCTCTTTCAGAGTCATCTCACCACCCTTCTCTTGGAGACCTTTCCATGATGAATCTGACAAAGTATGACACTGAAAGACTTGCCATGTCCTGAGTCCAGTGCACTTCACTGCCAGCTGCTGCAATTGTGCACCCTTTTCAGATGTACACCTTGAGGGAGTTGGAATGAGAATGGACATGAACAACTCGTGGAACCAGTCCTGCTGTGTAGAAGGAGCGAGCCTACATGCCTCAGCTCTTGAGGAAGGTACTGCGCTGCTTCTGTCGCAGTCTTCGCTTGGCAGGGCGATGCCTCAATTTGCATCAGCAACAGCTACACAGACGAACGATGTTGAAAGCTTTGCGGCCCTACACAGTTTAGCATGATTTTGTCAGCTCTGCGTGAAAACAGTCACGAAGAGGTCTCGCGGCAGAAGACCTGCGCAGAGCATGGCAAAGCAGAGCGGACATTGCATACATGGGGCCCTGCAAGTTTCGCCCTGCTACGCAGGGTCTAGCGAACTGGCATGCAGCACGGCCTATGGCAACCCTCAGAATCTGAGACCCTGACACTCACTCACGGGTACACTGTCATAATGACGCCCAGTGCCAACAGAAGGAGGCTCGGGGAGTCTTTCAACCTGAGAAAGCCCAGCATGCGGTCTGCACAACATGCATCACCACACCAGCCTTAGTAAGTGAATGGTCTATCACACTGCACATGTGAGGCCCATGCGCAGCACTTTTGGAGTGCCTCCTGGACGACGATCCCTGCGAGTTCTGGTACAGCTGGTGATTCTGGTAGTGCTGATGTTGCCATTGCTGATGCTGCAGCTGCTGGAGCTGCTGTTGCTGCTGCTGCAGCTGCTGCTGCCGAAGTGCTGCTGCTGCATGCATGGTTCTCGCAACTCGTTGGGTCCCGAGGTAGGCCGGGTACAGCTGCTGTGCCTCATGCCTGGGATGCATGACATTTGAGTCACATGCTCGGCGCTGTAATTGCAAACGCTCAACCTTCTTCGCTACGCAGGCTGGATGAGTCAGGGCTCAATGCAGACAGCGATGTTGCCAAAGGCATCCTGATAAGCTGGACGGGCACACCTCCATACCTTTACTGGAGCACTAACATAATGAATCATTAGCGCTTTTGAAGGAAACCCTGCTGTCCCCTCAACGAAGCCATCCACTTCTCGTGCTGAGCTCACGGATTTCACCATGCGCTTGTAGTTGTCCTAATTGTCAGTGACAAGACTTGGGCAAGCACGGCAGCACACGGGTCTCTAGAAACGTCCGAAAATGCCACCAGGGATCTACCATGTAGCGGTGAAGCTCAGCGGATCGATTGTTCAGGCCGTCCGTCCGTGCTTTGAAGAGGGCGGTCCGCTGCTGCAGCATTGATGCTTCACGCTTGAAGCCTCCGATCAATCAAGCGCAAAGCTGGCTCACGATCGTACACACAAAGCCAGGCGTTTGTTTCCCTTTATATACTGAATGCTCCATTTCAGCTCATGCACTCCGCGGTTACTCCATCCTGATGCATCCTAGACCTGTACGACGGAGAGCACGCAGTGGTTTCTCGGACTTAGCTGGATTCTAATCGTTTTGGAGGCCTCGGACGTGCGTGGAGGCCGCACTTTCCATTCGGTAGATCATCTCGGTGTAGTAATCCAGGAGTTTGGTCCACTTGTCCAGCTCCGGCGGTGGCCCTCCGGGAGTCCCAGCGTGGCCCTGGACACCTTTCAGGCCAAGTGCGCCGAGCTTGCCTTTGGACCCGGGACTGCCGGCAATTCCAGGGGCTCCGGCATGGCCAACAACGGATGCCCCAGCTGGGCCTCGTGGCCCGAGGACCCCCGCAGGCCCAGTCACTCCACGTGGCCCGGTTGGTCCTGCACTGCCGTACATGCCTGCAAAGACCAGAGCAGGTCTGCCTGCAGGGCCATGAATCCCCGTGGCATTTCTCCTGTCTACTCCTTCTGTCTCTGGCTCTGATTCTGTGGGCTCTCCAGTTGTTGCCGACAGCTCGTTCACAACATCGGTGGCTGTGTCGACCGCACCATCCTCAACTTCCACTGTGTGCGTCCCATTCACGTCTCGATGAGCCCGGCGACTTTGCTGAACAAAGGCCGCGTCCCCAAAGCCTTGCCACGCATGCCGCCCGTCTGAAGTCACGTGATAGCTCGCGTCTCTGGATGCAGAGCCCACATCTTCCCGACGGAGCATCTGGGGTTGAAGCCCATCCGCGTGCCTCTTGCCCTGATTGTGCTGCACTTGGTGCAGACCTGTCGGACATGTAACTGCAACGGACTTGCTTTGAGCAGTGCTTAAGCACTTACGCATATCTGCAAATCAAAACACGGACGACTTCAAGGCTGTATCTGGATTAGAAAGCCTTCAGCAAGTTAAAACTTTCCAGCTCAAGACGCTTGCATGGCCGGTTGCTTCAAGCTCGGCGGCGTGCGTTGTACATGATGTTGGGCTGAAGAGCAGGAAGAACGCCTTCTCACCGCGCTTGCAAACAAGTCCGACACTTTGCCAACGCTAGACTCCCGAACTGGATTCAAACACAAAGAAGCTCTGCCTGCAGATGCAACGCCACCCCAGTCTTGAGTGACAATACCATCGCCAATCTCCACGTCCTATGAAAAGCACATGTGCCCGTAAGCACATGAGCTGAAGGCCTGAGCCCTGATACACTGCAGGACTTCTGTGTTGGTGCTGCATGACTCGAGCACAAAGCATGTTCAAAAGCCGAAAGCTGGGTGCACTGGCGGGCGCCCGGGGGCTGCAGTCCTGATGGAAGGCTGTTTGAGTTGGGGCTCCAACAAGCCTTTTGCAAGCCACCTCCTCTTCAGGTTCTGCCAAGGCAGGAGAGTCGTGGGCATCCTATGGACAGCGAAGCATCACTAGAAGCAGAACAAACCGGAACGCGCCCGACAAATTCCGAGCCGAGGCGCAGTTGCCATGGGGCCTCCAGGGCCCTTGAGTAGGACCTTCATCGCACCGGGCCATGGTCATATGATGGTCTTACAGTAATTATCCTGCCTCAACTTCCTCGCCGAAAGTGGACCTGTAGTTGTGATACCCTACGTCTCCACGAAACTTCAAGCTTGGTGAGGAGGCGTGCATGAGATTGTGCATGTAGAGGGCATCTTGGACCCCAGGCATCCCCAAACCAAGCCCAACAAAAAGATCGCGGCCATCCACTTTCCATTGGTGCTTTCGACTATGATATTATGGATACCTTCGCCAATAACATTTCTCTGGCCGGAGCGTGAATTATGGAACTGAAATGGTAGGCGTTGGCCAGATGACCACCCCTGAAGCGAAACGTTGCAATTACCTACTCAGCTACAAGGGCTGCTAACGGAGCACAGTGCCTGCACAGCTGTTGAGATGATAGGTGCTCCAATGCTCAACTTAGCTGGTTGGTTCGGTAGACCAATGAGAGCTGTCTCGGTGGAGCACCGGAAACCATTATAAACTGCATGGGGTTAAGGCATCTGCCGTTTTGTGTCGTTCTGGCTCGCTGCGGTCCAAAGAAAACAACAGGGTGGGGCGCAGTGCAGCACTGTTGATACTCAGGGAAGCGCAAGTGTGTGTGGATGGATGTGCAAAGAGTATCTGGAAGAAACAAACACAACGCAACCAGTACCAGCCAAGAATACGGATGTCTCGCAGCTGTATCAAGCCTTGATCGATGCAGTTGTTAATGTCTTGGCACCACATGCACCAGTGCAACAAAGTCCAGCAGCTTCACAGCAAGTTGTTCAACTCGAGACAGATCTTGCTCGTCGAAAAGAACAACTTCCAGCACACAGTGTGGAAGTTTCCGCAGCCAAGCCATCCGCGGCACCACCTTCACAGATGCCGAGTTCCCCGTTGTCCTCTAACGTTCTGCATGTACAAGACCCGAGCATTCCCGCGCCCATCGCCCATCACAAGTTTTACGAAATCACCAAAGAGATCCTCAACAACTCAGCAAAAACAACTCCAAGGACAGTCCTGGCAACCAGGGCAAAATTGGACAAAATCTACGAAGACTCTCGGGGGCATCAAGTTTGCAGAGCATGAGCAGCTTGATCGATCTGTGGCAACCTCGACTTAATCACTCTTTTGTTGATCGTGGTCAAGAAGGCTGCATGGGACAAAGTGGTGTTTTGTCGCAATGCAATGGGACGACCTACACCAATTTTCAGCAGACTGTTCTCTAGACTTCGCAGACGGATGCACACATATCACAGTCAGCCATTACCAAAAGCCAAGCCGTTGAGATCATCTACGATCTTTCTCAACAAAATCTGGCAAGCTTCGAAGCTGCCAAACGCATTAGGTCCCAGAAAGTCAGTGACCTGGAAGTGTATGCCATTTGGCGCACTGTGCAAAGCATTGTTCTGCCGCAAGTTGGCATCTTCCGTCGGGAATGTTGCCATACTGTTGCTTGCTCACGCTACGTTTAGACTTCAGGTTCAGCGATGATTCAGCATTTCAAGCATTGGCTTATTCCCGGACATGTGCAATGAAGCAGAACTGCAAAGGCAGCACACATTTCTATCCGGAAGTTGACATTCAACTTCAAACCTTGGGAATCGAAGCCAATTGACCCGGACCCGAGTACATTGCCTTGTCATTGCAAGAGTTTTCACCAGCATCACAGGCGGGAACAATCAGTGGACACGACATGGCTTACAGTGCAGATTTATTGGATGCGCCGGAACCCATCACGCAGTACTTGCGTTGCAGTTCGTCTTCTACAGCGTGCCCTACATGGAGCATGTTTGACCGCCTGTATCTACTCCAAACACATGAATGGTTTCAGCGACAAGGTTTTCTTGCTGGCGTCTTTGAAGATTTCTGTCACGGCTTGATGCGCCAGCAGTGGGAACAGCATGGGCAAGCTCCAAAATAAGATCAGTCGTTAACACAAGAAGCAAGATCAGACCTGCTTCGAGCATGCTCTACAAACATGTCTTGTGTTTCACCTGACAGACCATCAAGCTACACGCCTTATGCTGTTTTGCCCTCAGTTCCATTCTCCGTCAACGTTTGGAAGACAGCGCCAACTTCTTACAAATCAAAGCATCACCAGAGCGATGCAGGTTCATGCTTCAATTCCAGCTCATGTTCGAAAGAGATGCGCCTGGGGCATCAAAGCCGATGCAAGACTCTCACACGCTTCGCGATCTTGAACGAGAAGAGACAGTTTCGCAAAGGACATGCAGTTCATCCAGAACAAGACGACTGCAACGTGGTACAGCCTCAACCATTGAACATTTGATACAGTCATGCTTTCCAGAACACTTTGGATCCTTGACCTTACAACAATTTTGGCACAAGCTCCATGCGTTTCTTAGTGACGCCCCAGAACATGGCTCTCTCTCTGACCAATGACTACTTGTTTGGATTCTTTAACAGCGTTCCTCAAGATCGGATTGCACTGTGTGTGTACCTTTTGCTTCGAAGGCTTTCGGGTCAGTCACAATCAGAGTGCTTGAATGTCAATATACAACCTGAGACCAGATCTGTCAAGAGCATTTCTGGCAACACAAAGCAGGCCGGAGATCCTCAGTGTTGGAAAGTCATTGACGTTGAAGACACTGTGCATGTCACATTCATTCAGCAGTTGTGGAATATTCCATGCCTGTGGGAGGTGCCGGAAACAGCACGATGGAACATGTAAATGTATGGGGAACCAGATCTCTCCCGCTCTCAGCTCCCTCCGAGTCCTTTGCACTGAAATAGGCTGGCGAAGATTGTTTGCATCTTCCCAAGTTCGTGAGAGATCGTTCAACCGCTGGATCATTGCCTCCAGTCACGGCGCGCAAGACCTACGACTCTGAACTCTTTGCTCTTCATCCTTGTACAGTGCACCTATCGAACTTGAAGATGTGGGAGATAATCACTTACTTGGTTTTCGAGTATGCGTACATGCACGAGAAGTCCATTTCATTCCTTTGCTCCTTTGCAGTTTTTAAGGCCGGTGGGACATCAGAAGTCGGCTGATTCAGAAGTTCGTTTATTCTCGGGTCTCCGGCCGATATCTGGCCCGCTTCCAATTTGGAAGGACAAGTATGCGTTGCCAAACAGTTTTACATTCTTCGGGATTTCCCTCCCATTTGATTCGCCATCTGTAACAAGTTGAAGTCAACTGATGCCTTCTTGAATCACCATGTCCTTGTGCATGTGCTCATGTCAGGTACACGGACCAATCCATGTCAGTTCTGAGATACTTGGCAGTCAACATGTCCGATGTGTGATCAGCTTTGATAGACATCTTTGCGCCTACAGAACCATGGCTTCCCTGGATAATGCTGACAGACAAGATCAACAGCCTCCTATGTCGGAAGTCCGACATCAACAAGCATTACAAGCTCTCCTGGAGATTGTGCAAGACAAGAAGCGTCATCCACACCTACTTCAGAAACTGATGACACAAGCGGTGAACGGTCCGATTGCTTCGGGCCTTTCTTTCAGCCACCAATCGCGACATCTGAGTATTGCAGTTCTGAGCACAGAAATCGCGCTCAACTCAACCCATGATCCCTAGTTCCAGCCGTCACCCGACAAGACTGATCGAACAAAAACGACTTGCCCGCCGTGATATAGCAAGCACAAACAAGTTTCGGCCCGAACACTTTAGGGCCTACATAATCAGCACATGATGTAGTGTAAGTGTAGCTCATGGATTTATAGTCATGTCAGTTACATGTCAGTTGATGCCTTGACACCAAGCAGGGGAGTCGGGGGAGCAGTGACAGACATCCCGAATGCTTCAGACTCTGCCGTGCTCGGATGTTCGGTCTTCCTAATTCCAGACACTTCCCCCTGTGCTGGATCAACCTGTTTCTTCTGTGGTAGCGCCTTTCATGTTTCACCGTGAACCCAAGATCACTCAGCAACCAATGCAGCATGTCATCTATCGTCTTGTCAACAACCGACCGATCAAAGCTCGTGAGTGCAAACACCCCCCCCGTTCTATGAAGAAGACACTCAACAAGAAAAATCGTCAGCCGATCAATCGCGCAAAGCCTCCTTCGTCGTCGTCATCATTCATCTTCGTCTGATGCCGGCTCAACGTCATGACAAGGGTCATCTTCGTCGACTTCAACATCGGCTGCGACCACCTCGTCATCGAGACGACTTACACCATCGTTATCCGGTGCTCTCTCCACTTCGTGTGCGTCAGTACGATAGAAGCCACAAGTTCCTGTTAACGTCGTGATTGACAATAGCCGCCAATAGCCTTCAAAAGGTGGAAGCGAGCAGAGCGACAAAATCAGTAAGATTGGACATCAGCCTTACAGTTTTGCTGCTAGTCTTCGCCACGTGAATTGCGTCACAAAGTCTGTGTTCCGCAGACGAGCAAGGATGCATTTGCAGTTTTTTGGTGCATTACAGACGGGTTTGACAAAACGACCCGATTCGCACAAGTGTGTTGCTTTGCCACAGAAGTTACACCGCAAGTGATGTGGTAATACTTTGAGAACCTGGTGCTTCACGTTAGCCATGACAGTTACATGACGGTTTCGATATCTGAACAGCGTGTTGCTCTTATGTACTGCCGCTCTGACCACCGAAGCATGCGGCTTTAGGTACACAGTAAAACCGATTGTAGGGTCGATTATAGCAGCAAACATTGAGTCCAGTGTGCTTTGAGCAACCGGCTGAGCGAACACATTTAAAGATCGACAGCTTGCAGACAGCTTGCGGTGCATGCCAGTTACATGTCAGCGCTGCTTGTGGACGGTGCGACCCCCTCCATGTAGGGGAGACGGGGAAGCGCTGAGGTTTATAATGCCAAGCCTTGAGATTCAACTGCCTCATGAAAGGTCTTCGAGCTGAGTTGTCTCCCTATTCATATGAAGGGTGTGTGTGTACTATCCCTGTCTCCAAGGGCTAAGTGAACACTTCGAACCGAGCCACAGAAATTGCAGGTGGCGTCCCTCTGATTCCAAACACTGATGCTAAAACTCGTACTGCCAAATCACGAATTTCAACACTAACATCATTACTAATTGGTGCCGTTGCCCAGACTTTTCTCATTATTGAATCATCTTTAGTTTGCACCGGGCCCCACACTAATCAGGGACCCACATTATCACCCACAGCTCCAAATTTTTGCACGACTACCCAATTTTACACTCGATCTGCAACCATGCTTTCAATGCAGATAGCACTGCAGCCGTAAATAATCGATGCACCACACTTCTTAGGTACCTTAAACAGGGGGTCACACCAAGTTCGATTCGCAGCAGGTTCACTCTTCATCTACAACCCCCCGTGGGCAACGAAGTTACGGTTGTGAATGGCCTCCAGTCTGAACAGCGGGATGTACCTGCAAAAAACGATGGCCCCCTGTGGCATCCAGATTAGCAGTTCTCAAGCCAGCACGGAAGCAGCAATCTGTTGGTGGCAACAGCAATCCAAGTGACAGGCTCATGGTCAGTCATCGCAGCATCAGCATCAGACTGTGTCTATATGCATCTGGACGCATGCGCTTGCATCTATGTGCCGTGTACCATGAAGCATGTGCATGCACACACAACGGACAATACCACTGCAACACATCAGTGTCCACCATCCTCACAGTCGTCGTTTTATTTGTATGTCAAGTCACGGGTTTCACAACCTTATCTGCACCACACCATTTTGTCTGCTGAGTTGTCCGTTCCCTTTGTAAGTCTGGACGACATGGCTGGTAAAAAATACGGGCTCCTGCTGCACCACCCTGCTGGAAGGACACATGCAAAGCTAATGTGCCTGTATGTGCCTGTGCTAAACGCTCTGGCCGCCAAGAGTCGATCACATAGCGGGGGAGATTCGCGCGGCTGGGACTGCGAACAAGCAGCGATGTAAGCCGCGAGCAATTGCACGTCTTGGGTTTCTCCGTCTTCAGCAGCCACTTCTTCTCCAGCTGGCATGCCTTGATCCTGCAGGCTGCAACAGGTGTGGTAGCTCTTTGTGCAGCACCAGGGCTGTCCTCAGTTTGAGCGGCTGTCCCCTCCAGCTGATCATCGAAGTCGAATCTTTCCTTCTGCTGCTGTTTTTCAGCGAGATTGCCGGAAAACGGAGGTGGTAGGCCTCCTGATCATCTGAGAATTGCTCCTCGTCAGAGAAATCCCAGCCAGCCTGAGAATCCGTTTGCAATCGAACCGGTACTAAGCTGTGTGCACACAGTACCCTGTGTTACTTGACCTAGCCTCGCCCCCCTTCTGCCGCTTGAGCTCATGCAAGCTGCTTGCCACGTCTGGTACTGCCTGGCTCGGCTCTGCTCGTGTGCTACTTGCAGGTCTCAGGGTCCTATAGGCACCAGGGCCAGCTGCCTCCTCTTCGGCACCTTCGCGATGCGCCATCTCCTGCTTTCGGAGAACCTGACTCAGTGCTTAGATCTCTGTGCAAGTGGCCTCGAATCGACGCACGTGCGCAGGCCTTGCGCCGCTTCTCTTCTTGCTTCTTGATGCCAGTCTCATCACTCTGCTGCTTGTCCGGGTAGGCAACCGCGCTGGTTGAAACTTTCGGCTTACGAGCAGCCAGAAAAGGCCCAGCCTCCTCCTGCAGCAAAGTGCGGCATTTGCGGGAAATCGGGTTTGCGTGCCAGAAGTGACCTCCTTCCCTCGCTTCCGCATTTTATCCCATCGGTCAGAAATCTCCTGGGTCGGTGCCGTGTTCGTTGATACCATGTGCGCTGAGCTTTAACGCCAAGCAGCCTTCCGTTCACAAACTTGCTTCTGAATTTCCATGTTGGCCTTGGCGCTTCACCAGCTGGACCAACGCAATAGCACGATACGGTACTGAAGCTTGGACGGCTTCAGGTGGCCTTGATCATCAAGGAATGGTCCAACTCTGCATGCCCGAGCGAACAACGAGCCTCTTTGCAGGAACGAGCTGCTTGCCCGCACCTTGGACACCCAAGGAGACCACGGACTATGTTCGGAAAGCAGGGTGCCGCGACTTCGCGAGATCTGGCACCGAGGTCCCGGCCGGCAGAATTTGTTTGCACAAGATCATACCAGCCTTTCACGGGCCTGGCAGGCCAGTCCCCATGAAACTCGTCTCGGAAAGGAGCTGGGTCGCGCCTGATTTCCATGCCGCCAGGCACGGGCTCCATGACCTGACCGTCGGAGCAAAGCAAGCTGCAAGCGTGAAAGGTAAGCCTCTCGCCCAGTGGAGGTCTGTCTTCACATCCATCTGCCTCAGCGCCAGAGAAGTCTGTGCTCCCTCTCTGTTTCCAGAGCCGGGCCTTCCGGATCTTGAGATGCCGTGTGCGCCCCATGCTGTGCACATCCCATCGCCTCAAGAAAGGCAACCTCAAAGCGCCTGTAGAACGACCAACGAGCCGGGAGCCCGACTGCATAAGACTTTGTGCAGCACCAGCCGGTCGGACTTTTGCTCCTCTACAGGTACTTATTACATGCAGTTCCTATCCTTTGCCGAAGCATAGAAGCGTTATGACTGCTGCAAAAGGTCCGGCAAGGCTGATGGAACGGCCCGTGCGATGTAGAGCTCCTCTTTCCGTGCGGGGGCTCTCCACACCTGGCTTCCAACATGACGAGTCTCAGGCTTTTCTTTCCGAGCATGTGAGAACTCTGTCAGGCCTGGGGCATCACATCATGTCGGACTCAATTTGATCCAGGCAACATTGATGCTTGCATTGAGTGTATTACAAGGAAACCCTGGCTCCGAGGATATGTTCTCATGCACGCTGCTGTAGTTGGAGACTATAGCCCGGATTCTTGAAAACTCTTCTCACTGTGCTCAGAGCTGGGCAAACGGCAGGCAGATCAGAGAGCAGGGCACAAAAGCTCAATGCGATCACACTGCTTTGCGCGATGGTGCCGTCTTCGTGCTGGCGTCCTTTTGACCGGCCATGACAACTTGCCTAGGGCAATGCTGGCCAGTCCCAATTTCGGCAGCGGCTACACCCAGCTTTCGTATCATTGCGAAGCAGCAAGCGGCGAATCGTCTTCTGCAAGACCCATAGATGCCATAGATGCCATCTCTTCTGCTTCCTTCTCTCGCATCTCGAGCTCCCTTTCACGCATCTCCAGCTCCTTCTCTCGAATTTGGAACATATCCAAGATCTTCTGCTTCTTCTGCTGAAGTCCCATCTTGTCCTTCGTGGTCACACACTGCAGACCTTTGAATTCAAGTGCGGTATAGTGCGGTACTTGCACGAGGCCCTGGCAGTATCATAGATGGTGGCATGTGCAGCCGCTGTCTTTCCTTCTTTGTCAACTGCCTTTCCAATCCGTGGGCATGCTCGCTAGAATGGGGAAGCTTGGTCGATTCACGATAAGCGCATACTGTGGCTTCCACGCGAATGTTTGCATTGAACTCCACGAGTTTTTGTGCGACCAGAACCTGCCACGCTTTTGTGAGAAGCAGGGGCGAAATGTGAAATCGCTGCCTTTAGCGTTTAGTGTCTTCGTTCGTAGCGGCGCGTGACAAGCTGCACATGCAATGGCACCTGGCCAACAACGGAGGCGTGCATCAGTGGAGTCATTCCTTTCCTGTCCTGGCGGAGCGGTGAGATCACAACAGTGTCTTCTAAGTCCTTGCTCGCCCACTTCCTTTCCGTGTGAAGAGCTTAGGGTTCTGGAGCACGACATATACGAGTAGGACGGGGCAGTCGGGGCAGACGGACAGGGTCCGGTGCTCAGCTTCAAAGCGGGCGTGCGACTCGGGCATCTCGGGCAGAGTTGGGACAAATGTCCCATCCTATCCCATCCTACACATCCCATCCCATCCTACACATGCTACAGACTAGCTTCCCAGAAGGCCTGCAAACGCATCTGTACCTGGTTTCAAGTTGAAGCCCAACTCGCCCAAAACTGCTTCCCGGAGCTGGAAAGCACTGGAAGCATGCCGAAATGCGCTTTTTCAGGGCATGAGAAAACCTCTCGGCCTGGACGAGTTTGACGTCTCAACCAGTCCCCGAAAAGGCACCACACCCATCAGTTTCTTTCAGGGGCAAAACCGGCTCCGGGGAGTGGTTGCGAACTTTCTTTGCAACGCTTGCTTGCATGATCTTGCAAGCAGGCCTTTGCACGCTCGTGGAACCATTCTGCTGCGGGGAGATTCAACAAGAATTACAAGGACTTGTTCGAAGCAGTATACCGTAGACCCACTTACATCAAGGGGTCTGTGGTGATTAGGTGGTATCGTTGAGCCCAGCGGTCAGGGAGGTCGATGTGCGCTTGTCGCTCCAGCAGCTCCTGTTTCACCAGAAAGGAATGTGAAGCATCAGGCAATTGGATGTCTAAAGCGCGGTCATGGATGTGGCGCGGTCTGAAACCTGCCTCCACAATGTGAAGCTGCCCTTTTTCGGCTGCCCAGCTCAAAGGAGTCCGACCGGTGACATCACGCACCTTCCAAATGACTCTTCACGAGCCTCACCTACTCACGTCAGCTGCCCACCTCCATGTCGGCACCGTTCTCGAGAAGTATGGAAGCCACCTGCAGGTCCAGGAGTTTTTTCCAACGCAAAGCAATCACATTGCCGGAGAGCACCTCCAGCCAACCTCTTTGTGCAGCCAATGTCAAGGCGGTAACCTGGTCGCAAGTCAGATCATGTCTGCCCTTTGGTTGGTAGAGCTCCAAGATCTCTGAGACACAGACTTCAGTGTCTATCTGCAGTTGATTCACCTCTGCCCCCCAGTCAAGCAATTTCTGGACCACCTGGCGCAGACTTCGAATGTTGGAACTTGCAGCCTGTGCAACTTATGCATGCCACTGCACCCGAAGCATCACAACAGCACATATGAGAGGTTGCCGTACTACTCACCTCTCCATGGCCATTCTGAGCGGCTCCCAGAAGCGCCGTTCCCCTGGGAGCATCATCTTCCTTGACATTGCAAGTGATCAGGTCCTGACCAAATGCGAAGCGTATTATAGCGTATTATGTCATCACCGATCGAACATCTGCACTCCTCTTCTTCCCAAGGGCCATCATCTACCTGGCGAGAGTTGAGTCTAGAGGACATTTCTTGCCTGACACCCGACGGACACGGCAGTAAGCTCCTGTGTCAGCAAGTGCTGGCC
This sequence comes from Symbiodinium sp. CCMP2456, assembly GCA_905221635.1. Taxonomy (NCBI): domain Eukaryota; class Dinophyceae; order Suessiales; family Symbiodiniaceae; genus Symbiodinium; species Symbiodinium sp. CCMP2456. Next base: position 30,760 of record CAJNDV010033974.1, read on the forward strand.
GGTGGCCAGCAGCAAGGCGGCAACGGCCTCCGTGCTGCCCTGGGTCATTCCACGGTGGGAACACTCGCAGCCGCAGCCGCAGCCACTAGCACCAAAGGCTACAAGTATTCGGCCAAGCAGCCTCTCTTGCTGCGTAGATGAAAGCTAGCTTCTGCAAGGCAGCCGGGCTCGGTATCGCTGCTTCCACGAGGTCGCCCCCGCGCATCCTGGGAAAACCGACGGCATCTCTTGCAAAGTGGTGGCCGTGTCATGTCTTGAGCCGGCGACTCCAACAAAGCAGCGGCCGTGGCTTTCTTTCCCATCTTCTGGACCTCATGTTCCCAGCCGAGTCGCAATCTAGCGCTGCTGGCACCCGAAAGGCCTCTGGTAACTTCTCTGCGAAGACGTCGCTGAAGGCCTAGACAACAACCAATGTCACCCAAGTCAAGGAATCTGCCGAGGGACCTGGTGGCGATGATGGACCTTGTAGTTGCGCTGCTCTGGGTCCCGATCTGGCACCTGGAGAACTTCACCGAAACGATGCCCCGGAGGATGGAGGGCGGCCCTCCCCGGGCTGCACACCGGCCACAGCACGCAATAAGGCTGCGCCTCCGGCCGCTTCCTGGGATTCAAAGTCCAGCAGGAAGGACGAAGCACCCCCTTCAACCCCACTCGCGGGGCGCCTGAGTTGCATTGCTGCTCCAACGTCCAGCAGGAACTTGAGCAAAGCCTGAAGACACATCCAAACCGTACAGCCGTACAGTGAAACACGCACAAAGGACCTAAAGCTATTTGCAAAGCTTCATCAAAGCCCGAGCCCAAAAGAGAGATCTGAGGGTTCAGCTTGATCAAGCGGGATTGCCATCTCTTTGCCTGAGCCGCGCTCGGTCATCGACTTTCACTTTGGTCTGTCTCATCATAAGGCATCCTTCAGCCACAGCTGAGGTGCTGTGAATGTCCCATTCTAGATGTGAGACATCGATCTCCCCCTGCTCGCCCAGTATGCCACGCACTGTCACCTAAGCATCAGGGACAGAAGAGGCAAAGCCAAGTCCAAAAAGCTGCAAACCAAATGACCTCGACGTTGCTTTCCACCAGCTTTCGGAGAGATGCGATTGGTGCCTGCCCAGAACACAGCTGGGGTCGGCAGCCGTCGTCCCTCAGTGACCCTCAGCTCACCAATTAAAAAGGCAACCTTCATCGAATGCTCCAGTATACCACGAGTCACATTTGCCGCTCTGCATGTGCCCTGAGAGTCAGCAATCCGTGTTCTGCCAAGGGCTTATTCCATCTTATTCCAAATGCACTCTGTCTCAGGCTCAGAATGACGCTGCGGTCCCACTCCCAACTTGCCTTGCCCAGATGAACATTCTTCATGAGCCTTTTGAGGTGATTCTTCCTGACCAGCAAAAGCATGAGTAGTTTGACACTGGACAGCTGTCCCGCGGTCTGCAAGCCTTTCTTGCAGTGCAAGGTCTCCGCGAACCTGCAAAGCAAAAGATGGCAAAGCCCCCGCAGAAGCTCCGAGCTTTGTCCTTGTTCTCTCGCCTTGTGAACCTGATCCAAGTCCAACATCTCGCAGGCTTCCTGACACACTTCGGCGACCTGGCTTCACTGCCGTGCTCTGAGTCTGCGATAGTCTACGCACGTCTACGCTGCCTTCGTCCCCATCAGCAAGCAAGAAACGGTGCTCAGCTTTGATCGATCACAGTTGGTCACGAGGTTGTCCATGAATCTGCAAGGCCAACGCAGTGGCATTCTGAAATTATGTGTTCATACGTTCCCGAAGGTGTCGGGGTTATAGGGTGTTATAGGATTGGTCTGCGTTCACCAATTGCCTTTGCCGCAAGTGAAAAGACCGAATCTATGAACACCTTCGTCCACATCCCCGATAAGGGAAATTGTGCTTCATCTTGCTCTTCGCAAGCTGGACGGTGCTTTTGACGGTGCCGGTGCAATGCTGTTCACGGAAAGCGATATGTAGGGTGTAAAAACAGACCATGTAAACTTTGTGGACAAGTGATCCAGCACTGTGCAACTGCAGGACTGCAGGTTGCAGCCAGCCTTTTCACTCCGGTGTCCGTCACGGTACGACATCCTTGCAGGTCGAGGAGAATGTCCTGCTCCAGTCCGACGTCGAAGCGAGTACAGTCTGACATGCCACTCACCCCCGAAGCACCCTACCGCTCACCTGCACTTCTGGTGACAGGAAGTTTGCCACTTCTGCCAGGCAGCTGTTTTTGATGCCTGGGCGTGCCGCGGCTTAAACTCATGCATCGGCACCCTTTCACCATCCCGAGCCATGCACAACTTCCTTTCAAATCTAACGTTATCCGCTGCAGCCTTGCAAAGTGCAGGCCACACGTGCTGCCATAATCACATAATGTGATATGCCATGAGTGTTGAATGGTGTTGGGTGAGGATCCTTGGAGACAAGTTTTTGACGAGGAGGAGGAGCTCCTGTCAAGATTGCTCGCAGGTGTCGGCACTGGCCGAGACGCGTGGCGGAGACGGCTCCTCGTCCACGGACGTGAGAGCACCTCTGAAGACCGACAGTATCAAATACTCAAATTTCAGCGCGGCCGGTGCACCGGCCTCCACCGAGGCTGACGTCGACTTCAACATTGTCAACATCTTTTGCCAATGCACTTGCCACGAGCTCCTTGACCGCCGAAACCATCTCAGAACTTACGCTGCAAAGCTTCTCCAAGCCAGGCATGCCGAACAAAGTCCTTCAAGCAGGCCAGGTCCTCACGTCCCTCATCCTGACAACTTGACTGGGAAGGAGCGGTCTGGGCAGTGTCCAGCAGCTAGCCGCTAGCCTTCTCTTCGAATACTTTTCGCAGGAAGAGGAGCGCAAACAAGCCGTTCAGCCTTGCCGTCACATTTGGGGCCCGAGCAGGAGTCTTGCAGGCCTGGCATGGCCTGGCCTGGTGTTCACCTTCTCCATTTCCACGCCTGGCCCGACGACCTGGCCGACATCCCACGGGTCCGACGGCCACGGCACTAGGCAGTTTTTGGTCGAGCGGCTTTGGCCATTTTCTTCAGCAAGTGGTTGCGGTCCTTGCCGACCGGCGAATGTTTCGCTCTTGAAAACTCGTAGCCCTAAAGCTCAGAACCTCCTCTGCTGAAGTCTGCGCTTCTTGAAACTGATGTCGAAGGTAGGTTTCGACCACCGAGAGTGGGAAGCCCTGACGGTACAACGGATAAGGGCACAGACCACTTGGCTAGGATCTGCCTTTTCTCGTGCAGCTTTGGCTGCAAGCCCGCTGCCCGGCAGTCGTCCTTCCATAGCCTGTCTCAGCATTCCTTCCAACCGCCCTAGTGCCACGCCCGGAGCACCGCCTCCTCGTCATCAATGAGACCGTAAGTAAGAAGCTCTGCCTGCTCTGCCAGGTGAGGGCGAGCAGGACAAAAAGTTGTTCTTGTCCACACAATGAGCCTTGCCCTCGGCCATGACCTACGCAAAAAACTCTTCACAACGCTCCCGAGAGCACGCTCTGAGTTCCCAACAGCAACGTCCATTGGCGTCCTCGACCATCCATGCTGCGCAGCTGTGTTGAGGCATTGCAGAACCTCTCATCAATTTTTTGCTACATGGGACTGCAGGAAAAGATGGAACCCACCTCAAACATGCACCAAAGCCGTTGCTTCGCCGCATGCTCAACTGTCCCTTCTCCTGTGACATCCTGCAGCGATTTCGCGAAGTTCTGGTTTTGCACTTCGGCATTTGCTGGTTTCGGCAAATGCGCTGGTTCAGCTACAATTTGCACCAGTTGCGGCGTTGCCTTGCCTGTCTGTTAAGAAAAGAATGTCGCCATTGCGCAGTGTCCTGCAGAACGAGCAGCAGCTTGCTCTCCGCTGTGTCCAGCGCAGCACAAACCGCCGACCTGAGCGAGGAGCTTGACAGCTTCTGGCAGCTTGCAGTATTGAGAATTCTCGGAATCGGAGGTCCTGGCTCCGGAGGCTCCAAGTCCACGCAGTGATGCCTGAGTTTTGAAACGGTAGGCACATCTTCAAACAACGATGACAGGATATGACAGGCTTATGCCTGTGCGCATACGCCCAAATCCAGAAGGTGGTGCAGCGACGCAGGCCCCTGCAGGCATGCAGACGTCAGGGTGTTGCAGGACATCTTCCTCAAACAACATTTTTGGCACAGCCTGGTTTGCGCGTGCTGCCCGATGCAGTCCACGAAAGAAGCATGCCTGCAATCACACTTGCTGTGCGATCCCGGCACTGGCGCACTCTGTTGCAAAACCATGTGCCAAGACACGGCTGAGACCAGCAGTGGCTGACGCACCAAACAGCCGGCTGGGCCTGGAAATAGATGTCATGTCACATCAGAAATAGAGCCGACTGGTGCGGCGCAGAACGGAACCAACGGCACAGTCATGAACCGCAACAACGGCGAAACGTGCAAAACTCATTGAAACAGAAGGGAGGTTACTGGAGTCGCGTTAGCAGAAAAGGAACGGAGTTTCGATTTCGAACCCAAAGCGCCTATCGCGGTAAGAAACGCTTCAGAACTTCTGTGCATTGCTGTGCTAACACAGGCAACTGTGCCGAAACCAACGACATTTGGTTCCTACTCACGGTGAGTCCAACTCGGTTGCCTGTAAAAGGGACTACAATCATTAACGATGTTAGACTGAATTGCCTCATTGAGCAAGTGAAGTTTCATCGACTTCGTTCGGCAGTCACCCAACTGCAAGGGAGTTGGGATCCACCTCAAGACGTCCCCACACAGATGGAATACCGCACGACTTGGCGTATCATCCTCCCAAAGTACCCGTCGCAATCCAGCCATCTCTACGGCAAGCTTTTTGTCCGCTACTTGTTTGGGTATCTGCGAAAGAAGGTGATCGGTCAATGAACGGCTGTCACTATACTGGGCGTGTAGCATACTGTCGTGCGAATTATTCCCACTGTGCTGCCCAAGAATGGCTAATAGATCCACGTGTTGAATTGCGTGTAGCAGGGAATATGCCCCACACTGCAGTGTGGCCCTATACACCCTCTCCATAGTAGACGAGCTGTATGCAATCAGCTGCATGTCGCGGTGAGTGTTCTTGGGGTCTAATTTCAGGCTTCTGTGAGGTGGCTCCTTCGCCAACCCCAGTAGAATTGGACACATCAATCGTTCGCCAACTTGACTTTTGAGTTGTTGTTCTGCTGGCGCCTGGCACCTATGCAAACGTTTATGTTGTTGGTCTACATGTTGCTGTTTGTTCCTTATCTTTGCCCCTGTTGTTGTGCTGCTTGCACTTGGAGCTCCCTTTCCTTCTGGCTTTTCGCCCCACTAAATCTTACTTAATACATCTTACTAAATCTGATTACATCTCATTTTATTAAATCTTATTGGTTTATGTAAACCCTCAAGGGAACTTAAACCCCGCAGAAGTGGACCCCGGATTTAGGCCAAAAATCTTGGTTTCGGCAGGTGGGCCTTGCATACCCCATGCTCCTTGATACTTCAGGCCGTGATCCACCTGTTTCTCTAGCAAGTTGAAACAGAAGGCAGGTTACTGGAGTCACGTCAGTGGAAAAGTAGCGGATGTTTTGGAGCCCAAGACACCCATCGGTAAAAAACGTCTTAGAGCTACCAAACATCGCTGTGCTAAGACAGGCAACTATACAGAAGCAAATGACATCTGGATCCGACTCATGGCGAGTACACTTCGGTTGCCTCTACATGGGACTGAACGTCAGGTATGTTTCACAACTCGGTATGCGCCCGGACAATCTGGGTAGTCAAGAAGCAGGAGAGAAAAAACTACGAGTCTACATGTCCATTGTCGTCCAACCTGATCTGCCATCAGCTCCACAAAGGAGCTTCTGTATGCCTGTCATCGGGGTAAGCAGATTCGGTTTGGTAGCTTTCCCTTGTGTGCTTGTGCGCATTTGTGCGCCTCTGTCGCAGGCCAGATCAACCAAGAGTCGACATGGTGCAAGTTGAGTACCTTGAGTCGTGGGGCCAGTGATCCTCTGAGTCTGGGACCGGCTCGGAACCTCCATGGTCAGCCCATTGCTCCGTGGAGAGGGCTGGTCCTGCAGGTTTCTGAGGCTCTGCCAAGTGAGAAACCGCTTTTGGGGGATTCTTCCTCGTCCACGATGTCGCGCCAATGATGACAGGACTCATGACAATACCTTGTCGGGCGAGAACTGTTGTTCTGGCTTCGGTCTGCACCGCATGCACATGTCTCTCAAAATCCTGCATTGCACTGAAGGTGCTTAAGGACCTTCCGCAGCTGGGCAAGTGTCATGGACCTCCATGTGGAACCAGGAGCGGCACGAAAGGCCCTTTAGCTCATCACCCTGTGCACGCGCAAGCTGCCTGTCTTGCACCTTCTCGATGTATCCCCTGAATCGGAACCTGCACTGTGAAGTGCTGTCACAGGCACGTGCACAGGGGCAGACTCTGATAGACGACGTATTCCCGACCCAACTTGCATGCACATGCCAAGACTGCAGACGAGTCTCTTTTTTGACAGGTTTTGGATGTGACCGGTGTCATACTCCTGAAAGGTCAGCCAGTTTCGTGGTACGAGGAAGTGCATAGCAAGGAAGTATCTCACACCTCGCGCTTTCTTTCGCCCAGGGCCTGAAGGCCGGACAAACACCAACAGTTTCAATTGGCTGTCGTTGCAACTGTCGCCGGCCAAGCCTCCTTGATTCTCCGTGCGGCCCCAGGCAAATTTAGGTTATCTTCACACAGGCTGGCCACCGCCAAAGCCCGCAGCTTGTCAGAGCCTCCGTGAACTGGACACACAAGAACAAGACATTCCCCAGGAGTCAAAGGCGCCCCAAGGACTCTGCGGACAACTCGGGGAAGCTGGCGTGCCTGAGAAAGACGAGAGCAATGACTTTCAAACGGAACCGAGCTCGAGCGAAAGTGGGTTTTGCGGGAATGAGCCATGCATGGGTTGGAGTCCAGCCTGCAGGGTAAAGATTCTTTGTAGCTGATATGCCAAGAGTGCAGCGACTTTCAGCCCAAGAAGCCCCTATAGGATGGCGAAAGAATCCAGGGGCCATGCGTCTGTGACGGCCCTCTGGAGCTCATTTCGGGCTTTCAGCATCATGTCCTGCGGGGTGTATGTTCTTCTCCGTTTGAGAGCTTAAAACAACAAGACTGTGCTTCACACCTCTTTCAGGCGATGGCCAGATTCACAGAGCAAAGCTCCGAGCTCGTATATGACCTCATGAGGGCAAACAGGGCGATTCGGTGATGACCCGAGCTTCTGGGCCGAATGAAACTTTCGTCAAGATGCCCGGAGCTTGCCTTTGTCGGTGAAGGACTCCCAATTGGAATTCTGCAGAGCAAAATCCCGCAGCGTCCAAAGCCTACCTGGGCGCAGATGTTCCAAAGGTTTGCTCAGCATGCGGAGCAATCGAAGCCAGGTCACAGTCAGCGCTGAGTTCAGGCCAGTGGCTGCGCTTCACCTGCTCAGCAGGATCACAGGACTCGGATGCTTGCGAGTCCCACGGTGCCTGGAGGTACATGTACTCCTCTGCCTTCACCACGCGCTCTGAGCTGGGCTGTTCACTGCCTTGTGGGGAGGTTTGATGACGGCTATGCGCACAGAAGGACTTGAAGGGATCTGGCTGCTGTGCAAGCGTGGCAACGACCGTAGCGAAGGGGCAGACAACGACTCCGTCAGCTTGGCTGGCCTATGCAGCTGGGTTCTGGGACTTGCAGAACTCACGGGAAATCGCGTCTGTGCGTGCAGTGACACTGGGATCGCGGCATTGTCCTGCTCTTCGGATCCATTGGTGAAGCCAGGTGGCATGCAGGATGCTGCAGCCGCAGTTACTGGACTCTAGACTATAGTGTAATTAAAACTCTAACCTGGAACATGCTTGGCCAGCTGGTCGACAATCCGTTTCAAATGATGCTTTCTGGACACAGAGCGGGTTGAAGACATTCTTTTTCACGTCGTTTAATAACGTCCGTTCAGGATCCCGTCTTTGACGGGATCTGAATGGAAGGCAATGTCGCAACAGACTTGGTCCAAAAGAATGCAGTTCCATGTTCAAGCGTTTCGCATTTAATGGACGTTAGTCTGTGCAGTGTATGGTGGTATCGATTTCGAAACGTCGCACAGCCACAAATCGCCTTTTTGCAGAGTCTCGGCTCATGCCGTGCATGCGCAACATGCTAAGGTCCTGTCGGACAAAGGCAACATTCGCAAAGTCTTCAAGCCTGCAGTAGCTCGAACTACGACATTCAAACAAAGGACCCTATCGTAGTCGTAGCCAAGAAAGCAAGCAAGCAGGCGAGACTTGATCAAAGTGCTCGTCGCAAGTGGCAGCGCCACTTTGGATATATCCTTTCGGCAATCGCGCGCTAGCCTCTGCTGTCCTGAACTCAGGCCCAGTCATTAGCAGGGGTTGCCGCAGCGATTTTACATCTGCCGGCTGGTAGCTGGTTCATGTCGATGCTGGTCCTAGCTGGCTTTCAGCCCGCGCAAAGCTCTTGGCAAGGAAAATGTGACCAGTCCAACGATCCCCAAAGCTAGCACCAGGCTCATGTGGGCCGTGTAGCTCCTGGTTCTCGGGGCATTGTGAGGCTCCACACTGTCCTGTTTCGGAAGGCCTCCAAGCTGCAAGCTTCGTTGGCTTCGCCAAGTCTGTCTGCGTCTTGCCGGTCCCACTGGCTTCCTGCACTCGGCCGACACTTCTCAGGCTTTGGAGTCGTGCTGTGCAGAAGTTCAAGATCCAAAGTATCCAAAGTATATCCACAAATCGAATTCTCATCCAGTTGACTTCCTCTATTTTCCGTCAAATGGCCTGTCTGCGAAGTTTTGCTAGCCCAGCAACTCGGCTCTTGAATGCTGGCTTTCAATACCAACAGCACAAAACACGAAAGCAAACACACTCTTGGGTCTCTTTCTCTTTGCATCTGTGGTGGCTTCCAAAGGAAGTGGGATCCGAACGTCACCAGCCAAAGAGCCACAAGACCTAACGCCCAGCCGGATGACAAAGGGGCATCCAACAGATCGGAGGGACATAACAAAGCCCAAAAAGTCATCAGCAGGATCGCAGATACAACCGCCAGGCCAGCATCGAGATGCGTTGAGACCGGCTGGCTATCGGGCAGCGGCATTCATTAAGAGCTGTGCGCAGTCGGGTCCTCGAAGGCAGCAGTCGCAGCATCTGGCACCAGAACGGCAGCGTAACGACAGGCAAAACAGCTGGGATTTACAGGGCAGAGGCAGCAGACCAAATTTCCAGGGACACAGTGGCAATAGTCGCATGCAGCGCGAAACCTGTAGAGCTCTGTAGGCAAGGGGCAAAAAACTGGCAAAACCTTCTGCACCTAGGCACGGAAGTCTCGAGTCAGTGACGGAAAGCAAGACCCAGGGATCTGGGATGATCTGGTGAACAGCGCACACCACAGATCCCCACAGACTGTTGCACCACTAGCCTCGACCGGCCCAAGGAGTGCAGCATTCAGGGTGGGAGGAACCAATCCAGCTTCAACTTAGAAGCAACATCGTCACGAGAGTGCACACGGACGACAGCCCTGCAACTCCGCACTCCGTAAACGAAGTGCCAGATCGGGAGGAAGCTTCCTCCAGGGTATCGGCAGCTTGCAGCGCCATGTCAAGCCGAAGATTGGGCATCGGATGGAGCCAACTCGAGATCTGTGCATGCAGAACAGCGAGCCCAACTCGGCGGAACATCCTGTCTCGTGGTTTGAACGTGGAAGTTGACGTGCCAGATGCCAATTCGGAGCCATCTGGCCAATGCCCAAGGCAACAAAATATGTTGAGGCGGCGGCAGGCACCCCCCCGAGAAACACAGATAAATCTGTGTGTCGAGGCGGTCAAACGGACGAAAAGAAAGACCCATCAAGCAGTTCAGCACCAGACTCGGAGCTTCCAAGTTCTTGAGTTTAGGGTTTCTGACCCCAAAGTGTCAGGGTTCATGAATTATTATGTTGCTTTGTTTCAAGGTTTTAGGGCTCAGGGCTGCAGGATTTAGAGACTGACCAGGCAGGGCGAAAGTGCTCGGTAGTTCAATACCAAAGGAAGAATAAGAGACCAACGAGGCCAACAACAATGAGCCTCATCAGCATCAGCATCACCACCACCCTCATCCTCACCATCATCATGCCATCATCATGACATGATTAGAGAATGCATACCATGACAACACGGCTGTCTGACCAAACAATAAATCGACTTGGCAGAAGAAGTCAACTCGTCGATACTAGCCCCCGAGAACCGCCCCGCCCATCAACCGTCCCCCCCGAGTCTACACAGAAAGCCGCAAAATGTGGCTAAATGCTGGACGAGCTTTCATGCTCTACATGTAGCAAAAACCAGATCGCCGCTGCATGCTACCGTAGTTGTCGGACTCGATGTGTGAACGGCAGCAGGATGACTTGCCCTTATGATGACGACATATCGCTATGGGACTCAAAGAACGGCCCTCCACCTGCAGAGCCATGTGACACTGGGTCCTGGGAAGGTGTAGTCATTTCAGCAGCTTTCGGCGCCTGCATTGCAAGTGCCCTGCCCCACCTCAACCTTGGCGCCGCTATTGTTCGCACGAAGTTTGGAGCTCAGTGCCTTGACGTTGCACTGACCAGTTTCCCAACCGGGGCAGCGGTCCGCCAACGGAACATGTTGCAGTGCGGCGTCGATGTGGAGTCCTCAGCCTGCCAGCTCCGTGCTGGTCCATGCTGCCACTAGCCTCTACTCTAACTCCTAATTCCAGAGTCCGAGGAGTTGGCCAACCCATGTGGTCTTTCCACAGGTTTTGCAGGGGCTGGAGCGGCCTGAGTGACAGCGGACAGGCTGGTAGCCATCTGATTTGCCACTCTCGGCCAAGCGGCACATGATCCAAGACCTCGCACGCGTGGATAGCCGAACTAGTCCCAAACTGCTGCGAGCCTGTTTACAGTTCGACTCAGTGTCGCACAGAGACAAAGAAACGGATGGACAACACTTTTTGTTACGCGCAACCGGAGAACACAGGTGTCCCTTTTCTGCCTGAGTGACGCTTGGAACTCTTGTGTTGGTAGAAACGAGACGAAATCCTGTCACTGTGCTCTAAAGGTTGGAGCAAAGCAGCACGCCGCAGTTCGACCAATTGCCGAGTTAGCGTGCTTGCTCTCACGAGCCGGTGGCTGCCCACCAGTGCAGGCACAAGTCGCGATTGGAAAGCGGCCGGAGATATCACTGCTATCTGGAAGACAAATACTTCCACAGCACGGTAAAGAAGGCGCTTTGCAAAATATTTGTGAACACTCGCGTGCTCAGTCCACGGAAGAAGATGCCACAGATGCCGTCCTGCCAAAGAGAACAGTCATGTTGTACAGTCCAGGTAACCGCACCCACGAAACTATACTGCAACTATTTGTTGATGTGGCTAATTTTACGAGCATGTCTTATCTTTGCCCTGAGAGCTGCAGACCGGAGACAGCGGCCTACTTCGACTTCTGTATTTCTCCTGCTACTTACTACGAACCATGAGAAGAATTACACCGATGCTATGAAGCTACCGTAAGTGGTGCGGGTGCACGGAAATCGAGTTGAATTGTCCACCTTGCCTAGCATGGGCTAGGTTCCCTTTTCCCAGCCAGTCCGAGGCAATAATCTGTTGCGCTGCAGCTATATATCCGCAGTTGACATCTTCGCTGGTTTGCTTCTTCGTCTTTATGACGCGGATAGAATTGGCAACCTCGGCATGTATGCCATGTCTGGCACTGAAAACTTGCTGCCGTGTCCTACTCTCGACCAGACATGACATGACTACACGAGCCAAGCGTCAACATCGCTAATGGAAGACGCAACTGCACCAATGAACGCACTCCTCGTGTGGGCGGCAAGTCGCCACTACTCGGAAACTTTCGGACAACCCCCACCCAAAGCACAGTGCACCCTCCTGACCAGCTTCATAAAGTTTCCGGCAGGCACTGGTACCTCAAAGAAGGTCAGCTAGCTGCCCGAGTTTCATGTGGAGTGTCACAAAAGCAAGCAGTGCAACCTTGCCCATTGTCAGACCGTTCAGCCAAGCCACACGTTTCTGGAGAACGTTGCTGGTCACGAACCAGGGATAGTTCCCAATGACGTTCGCCATGTAATTACCCTCCCAACCCGCCCATAAAATTAGCAGTCCACCTTTAGACATTTTTTCTTTCAGCATGATCCAGCCTTTTGTTCCATCTGTCTGCAGCATCGTCTTGCAAGTATCCACTGGCGTGATGATGACCCGCCAAGCAGCACTCGAAACGGAGCCCACAAAGGTCGTTACACCAACTGGCACCTCTGGCGTGTGGGGAGCTCTGGGGAGGTGACAGCGCCAGGCTGTAGAGGATTATTTCACTATCTCAGCCCGGGAGCCTGAGGGAACAATGCGCCCATCAGTGCCAGTACCATGTCGTTCGCGGCGACATCACCAAAACGAGAAAGGGGCGCTTGAAATATTGCCCAGGGCAAGAGACCTTGATACAGTCTGGCGATTCCTGAGTTTCGGGTCAGGAAATAAAGGCGGTAAAGGTCGAAGGACACCATGGGCTGTGAGCTCGTGACTGATGCAACAAAATGGCCACCCTCACGGTACAGCTTCTGGAGTACATCAGGTAACGTTCCCCCGAACTTGTACCTGTCGCCAGCGTCGCAAGGAAAATAGAGGATTGGCACATATCATCTCACTTCGACAATGTGCGGAAGAGTTTCTGGTAGTTCATGGCGGTCCGCAGCCACATGAAAGCCAGCACCTTGAAATCAACAGCAAGTGAATTGTGGGCATGACTCTTTCATGACCACTTCTGCATCGCACAGAGCCTGCACGGTGCCGGCGAAGAAGCCAGCAGAACCGCTGCGCCATGCTTTTTGCAAGGCCATCGCCACCACCGCACCTGTCCAAATTGCGCAAAGCCTCTGCGAATTTGCGACCATGATGCGTCTCAGGGACGTAGCGCGAAAATTCTACTCTTCTGGAAGTGGTGACCTAAATATCCCAGCTTGTTCCGACAACACTTGTCAAACTTCCTGTAGTAGCCAGCTGCAAACATCACCCAACTGGACGAAACCTTCTTCTACCCCGTGCCGCTTGCCTCAAGCTCTGTGTGAACAGGTGTTTCCGTTGTCCGGCAAATTTTCAGTGAACCATTGATCATTGCAAATTCGACCCTGCAGCCTTGTGGGTAATTTATGGAGGACCTAGCATCACAAGTGCGACAAGTGTTATTTAGAGACGGGCTGCATGATTGCCACTGCAAAGAACACAGCCCACCACGGTGCTTTTGGGAAGTGTTGGCCGCACATCCTGGACCTTCGGCGACGATTGATGATTAATCTATCAATATGCCTCGAATCTTCCCCATGACAGCTCACAGTCAGGGCTGCTTCAGAAGGACATCTCAACTTTGAAAAGATTACAGAACCCAAGACTGCGTCACCAGAGCGAGGTCCTCGCCTAAGGGCGGCGGCTGCCGGACAATTTCAACGGAAGATGTTGCATTTGGGCACAGCCTTCTTGTACACACTGCCATGAGCAGCTGTACGAGTCTACTCCAACCTCTGTGTTGGCGAGCCAGATGGCACTGCAAAGGGCACGGGACAAGCTGCTGAGTGTTCTTCACAAACCAAACAGAAGGCTCCTGAGAACAAAGTCCGATGTCTTTCGCCCCACTCCGCATGCACATATCGGCACAAGTCTGAGTGCAAGTATGTGATGCTCATTGGCCCCGAAACTCAGGCGAGATCGCTGAGTTCGTCCAAGTTTCCCCGTCAGCAAAAAACATGTTCACGTCTGTCAGCACCCGTCAGACATCAAGAAAAAACAGCTATGCCTCGTGTATCATCTAAACGGCTATCTCGTCAGCTCAGCCGGCGATATGGACAAGGTGGTTGTAGGTCCAAGAGCTGAGCAGATTTGGCACTCATGGACTGTTCCGCCGCAGCTTTTGACAACGGCCGGCCTCTTTGGCGATTTCATCTCCTGGAGCGACGGACAAAGCAGTTGCTGCCTCGGAGACCTGGGCGGCGATATTTCGCAGGTTTCCTTGTTACGTGCCGTAACCGGACGCGACCGGACTGTTGGCGGCATGCGAGTAAGGCCTCAAAGTTCAACGCGGGAGGCAACAACGTGTGGACAGGTGAGCTGAAGGGTCGGAGGTTCTCCCAAACTTTGCCGGACAGCAGTGTGTCCCGCAGTGCCGGGTCATGCCGTGAGGGAGAGGTGACTTGAACCCATCGAGGCTCGGACAGCGGATAGACTCAGCTGCATCGGTCATGCATCTACCAGTTCCCTACCCCAAACAACATCCGTTGGAGAATGGGCACAAACAGGTATGCACTTCGGTAGGACAGCCAGCTACTTCGGAGCAGGAGCGCAAAGCACCTCACAGCAATGACACCAGTTGAGATATGACAGGTGCGTGTAGGCCGTCAAGCGTCTCATCCAAAAGACAGAAGCGAACAACCGAGGACGGCGTGCCAGACTTAAACGCCGAAGTTCAGACACAAGCCGTACCGCATAGAAGATCTGATCGACAGACAGGCACGAAAAAACGGCAACGATCTTTGGAGAACAGTGCTCCCAAGCATTTTCAGACGGACTGTGAACCTGGCATCAATGCTGGACACGAATCCAAGCCCCATTGCAGGACCTGTCCAAACATGCTGCAAACCACATCGGGCATGTAGACCCATGCTACGCTGCAGAATCAACCTGCCTTCACCATCGTCCTTCTGCCTTCGGCGAGCTGCTGGAATATGTTCCCACTGTCTGCGCGGCACTCTCCAAGCTCTCAGCTCAAGGGCGTACTGCGCAATGATGCAGCAGTCCTGCCAGACCATTGGCTGGACATGTGCTGGGAAAGGGCAATCGGGCCTCTAGACGCCTTTGGTATTCCAAGCATTCCCATGCACACCTGGAAGTTCTTGACTACATCTACCAGCGGCCCACAAGTGCAAGGTTCTGGCTTGGAGTGAAGACCTTGACCCTGCCTCTCCGACGACACGGGCTGTGTGGCTTTTCCAGCGCCCTGTGCGAAATGCCAGCTTCGAGCAGGATCAACCTAGAAGGTCCTCTTGCGGCAGGCCTCGTCACGCTGCTGCAGAATCCGCATGATTGCCTGCATAAAGAAATACGACACTGGGTCGCAGCCTGTTGCTACAAGTACGACTTAGACGGTGCCTCGTAGCGCCGTGTGACTGTTTTCAGAGGGAGAGCATACGCGTTCCTGAGTCGTGTGCGTGCCCTTGCACGCGACTCGGGCATCGGGTAGCTCAGGCCGGTGCTGTTTTCGGAGCTCCAAGACCATGCCAAGAAGAAAACAGCGGGGCTGGCGAATCCACTGCAGACATGGTGATCGGTTCTGCTACGCCCGACAATGCCTTGAGGTTCAGATTCATTATCCCGACTGCGACTGGGTTCCGCTGCAAGAGCTCAGCCTGTCATCGCAGGCGGAACATTTACTCAGTACGCTGGCCAGACGTGCAGCCTCAGCTTTGTCCATTTGGGCGGCAGTGACCTTATCTGCTTACGTTCAGCGATTTGCCGCTGGTGGAAGTGATGGGAATATGTGGGAGAATCAGGGCTCGGCCGCTTCAGGCTCTTTGCCGTTGGTTGCAGTGGCCTCAAGCTTTTTCTGCAAAGGCAAATGACAACTCCTTCCGACTTGGTGTGTCGAGCATGGATTTCCCGACCCGTCACACAGCCCATGGCATCGATTGCACGCTGAACAGCAGCCTGACAAACCTGTCCGGATTCACTGGGATGTGTTGGCCGAAAACTTTCGGAGATCTTCCAGGTGCGTTGGTGTACTGGTTTGAGAAATGAAGGCAGCTGTAACAGCAACCACAACCATCACATCCACGAACACGCTGCCACAGCCGTGCCAAGAACAACAGCAACAACAGCTGCGAAAGTTCAGTGGAGACCACAACAACCAATTCCGAAGTAACGTGCAAGGCATGTTCAACTTTGAAGCGAAGTAAGCCTGAAAGTTCACACAGCACTCCTGTCCACAGGACCAACAAGGTCCACGCTTGAGCCGCAGTGTGGCACGTCATCGAAAGTTTGAAAAATCTATCAGAAGAGAAGGACGCATGATGAACACTGCATACACACCCCTTTGAGCTTAGAGTAGAAGACTTTACGCTCGCATTAGCCATCGCTGATCTAAGCAGCAAAATGTTTCTACAGGAACATCAAAAATTGATCGTTCGTGGTGTTTGTTGTACATAAAGTCTGTTGCAGGCTGTGTAGCAGTCACAACATTTCGCTATGGAACAAGACTTGTTTGAGAAACTTTATAGCTCACACAAGCTGCGTGAGCAAGTGGGGAAAATTTCTTCGGTGTGATTCGGTCCGTTCAGACGGACACTTTGAGGATGCACCTGGGCTGTACCTGGACCGGGATCCTGAGGGTCACAAGTGCTTTAGGCGCGCTGCGACGACGCTTTCGCCTTATGCGCCTACGCTGACTTCGGAAACAGCATGAAACATGGGGCGTCGATTTTTCGCCATTGCCAAACTATGCTTTAGGTCTTTTATGCTCCCACACTGCTGGGCTGGACCAAATTTTGACAGTCCGTGCTTTCCGTGTGGCTCATGCCGGGCGGAAGTGCTTCAAACCGTAAAGCTCTAGCATCATCTCAATGTAAAATAGGCCCAGCCCAAGAAGCGTAACGCTTTGGTTCGCATCCCAAGCAATCGTCATCTTCAACAACTCGTCTTTCTGAAGACCCTGAACCAAAGCAGACACAACCACATGGGAGCCGAAAACCAAAGATCATCAACATCAGTGTGTGGCCTTCACAGTGAAACTCAAAAGGAGGAATTTCCGGAGGAATGACATTAATATAAAACTCTCCATCAACCCGGCCACGAAGACAAACCGCTTATGCCACCCTTTGGCAACAGCCAAAGTGAGTAAGCGAAGTACGGCTAAGGCTGTTAAGGAAGGGGGCCGAGGCAACAGTCTCACCTTTGTCTTCTACCTGCTGGGTGTACCCTTAAACCGAACTGCACCAATCCGGTTCTCGAGCTTAACCCACTTCGTAGAAATCGTAATGCCCACAAGGTCAGGAGGTCAGTGGGTTTGGGGCAAGGCAAACAGCACGGCCAACAAACAAAGCACTCATAAAACTTACTTCTGGGATCTTCGGCTTTACAGAATTTGCAACAATATCCGAGCTGGTGCCACTAAATGTTCTTCCGAAGCAAAAAACGATTGAACATCGTGCTCAATTCCTACAGACCCGTATCACAAGCGCTCAAAAGTTGATGCTATTTGCTTCGACCATCCAAGGAGAAAGTCTCAAGCGGGGACATGTTGGAAGGTCCACGAGCCGTTATTTGACCAAAATTGAAAGTGCACAACTCCTGTCGTCATTCCATCCGGATGGAAGCTAGTCCCCAAACCAAAGTTACTAAGCTAAACAGCGGACATCAGCAAAGTGAGGGCAATGGGTTGATTTTACTTTGAGCTTTGGGCTTGGGCTTCGACGTTCAAAGTCCTGGTGGACCTTGCAAAATTGCGGCTTTTGCAGCGGGGACATCTTTTTTCGGCCTCTTTGAAGGAGCGGCCTCTCAAGGCCAGTACTCCCAGTATTCCAAGGCCAAAGTGCATCAAGACCCTATCATCGCGAAGTGCTCCGAAGTCCAATCCGTCCACCCAGCCCAATCATCGGACTCACCAAAGTAAATCCAATCTCCTGTATCTTCAGTAGGGCAAAGGCGCCCTCTACCGTCAACAGCTGAAACACCCCAGTGCAGGCAGTTGCTCGAGAAATATCCTATCTTAACCCCACGATCAGTAAACGGAAGTTGACGAGGACGATAGCAAAATTATTTTCATTTGCTATCTTTGTCTTTTCCTGTCCGTTTCCTAAAGCTCCCACGCAGTCCTCCTTGTCTCCCTGATACTTTCGACAGTTTCTTTCCTGTTCCATCTCTTTTCATTCCATTCTTTCCCTTTTCCAATAGCCATGTAGCCAACATCCATAGGAGCCGAGGCTGCAGCTTGGAAAATTGCATTCGCCGAAGTTTGTGTACCGGATATCATGCTGATGGTTTCGGTGGGTGTGCGGTATCAGGCTTGGGAGCTTGGCGACCCAGGGTTTACGAAGTAAGGCTGAAGCTTGCAAGGAGGGTCTCTCCGAATCGGCAAGAACCATCATCGCCAGTATCACCATCTTCCTCGCCATCATCTGTATTACCTGGCATCCACATCAGAGTTATCACTATCATCAACAAGACACTCCTCCTCCTCCTTCTTGTGATTCGTAATTTCATCAGTCTCATCATACACGGACATGAGCAGAGTCATCACCGGCATCACCATCAGTCGTCATCATCCGGACAGGCAGTATCACATTATCACATCTGGGGTGAACAGCAATCAAGCACATGCGGCCGTCGCAAGAAAGCTCCAAATCTGAACGATTGTGAAGACCGTCCATGCCCGCCGCAGGAGGAATGGACGTTATCAGTTAACCCCCCCCCTGCCTGCACCGAAGCAAAACAAAAAACACTCCATGCATATCCACGTTGCCATGGACGTCATCACCCCACTCCCTCCCGCCCACTCTGCACTGAAGCACGAACAAATGCACATCATGCACATCCGCACTGCCATGGAGGTTACCACGCTTTGCAGTGGCAACCTCGCGCGCTGCCAACAACAACCACCACCACAACGGCGGCAGGAGCAGCAGCAGCAGCAGCAGCAGCAGCAGCAGCAGCAGCAGCAGCAGCAGCAGCAGCACCAGCACCAGCACCACCATCAACAACCCGTGTTGACACTCATATGGAGAACACTCCGCACGGCTGGCACTCCTTGGTTTCTCAATCGAAGTGGCGCGTTCCCACCCGAGACTTTCAACGAACCGGGGCCTAATCAGCTGGCAACGCTCTCGCAAACCAAAATCGCAAGTTTGAGGGTTCAACTCAGCTTTCATCAGCAAACAACGACAGTTGGGCTCCAGTTCCCCCGTTCGGTCGTTCACCCGCGAGAAAGGCATGCTAGAACACAGCTCCTGCAAAGGGCTAAGCCCTATACGCTCTGTCGTATGTCACTGTCACAGCCTTTTCCATCTTGCGTGTGTCAATCGGCTTTGTTACTGTGACTTTTCCAACTTCCCACAAGCGAAGTTCCACACACCACTGGCAGTCTCCAGGGAAGATAACGAGATGCTTGCACACTTAAAGCTGTCGACAAAGGCTTCCAACTCGTGCTTCCGCGTCGCTTCGCCTGCAGTGCCTTTCGAGCGTCCCCTCCAGCAGCTGCCACTCGAGCTGCGCAGAGCTTCAGAGCCTGCACATTCCATCAACACGATCTAAACGTGCACGGAAAAAAAGCAAACGAGCAAGAGGGAACAAGAGCCCGGCATCGTCTCTTATCGCCGCTTCTGCTCCGCCGGCTCGTAGGCGATCTGCCTTTCTGGCGCCCAGATGCGCCCAGTTCAGGTTTGCAATCACGACGCTTGCTACGCCTGTCAGGTAGCGACATAGTTTTCTAAAGCTCATCCCTTTGCACAGGCCCGAAAAGACGCAGGTGCAGGAATGCAAGCACGATTTCCCATCTTGTTCATTCGCACACGAGCGGGGCTTTCAACAAATCATTCTCAAACAAAGGTTTCGATCAGCGACTCAACTTTCATTTCAAACAAATCCCAATGCAGGGACAGGAAGTGAAGTTTTCGACCACAAAGTTAAGATTCAAGATGATTCAAGCCTCTCTTCCTTGCAGAGCTGACTTTCGAGCATTTCAACTTCGCATGCTGGGTCGCTGGCCAGGATGGTGTGAAGTTGGTCTCTATTGTAGGCTTCGAAGTTGACCCGCCGGATGCCCAAACGACTGCAACAGACATCTCTAGACTAGCGGCTCGCAAGCAGCCACGGGAAAATGCGGGAGCCTTGAGACACGAGGGAGTAAGCGCTCCGGCAGGTCCATCGTGTTGGCGATCGCCTCCATGGAGCTGACTCCACCGGATGTTTGGTATTTGTATTACTGGCGAGTTTCTCAATCGCATGATTGCCATACTGCAGCGACAGCGCACCACCACGACCAGCCGTGCAGCCGGTTGTGACATCCAGTCGAACAGGCGGTAGAGCACAGTCTGGCCCTGAAGGTGGGTCACGTGTCTCACTGACTCGGGTCAGCTGTGTCCGCAACCTGTGTAAGGAGTGCGTCGACCTCGTCGATGACAAGAATAACGACCTTCACCATCTCAAAACTTCAGATGCTGAAGAAGGCAAACACTCGACAAGCGAGTGAACATAAATGAACGGTTACGCAACTGTCTCGCCTCGCCACCTGCTTGGGTCAAGGCTTGGCGCAAAGCTTCCTGTCTCAGCCATTGCACTGCGTGCGCTTGCGTCCACACGGTGTGATTTCAAACTGGCTTACTTGGCATTTCGTTTGAGCTGTGCCTCTCCATCACCTCCTGGGCCTGGACCGCGTTTTCTCTTCTGCGCTTGTCCGAGAACCTGCATGCTGTAGGGCCAGCCAGGCCATGGGTTCGGTTCGATGCCATGTGATGTTGAGAAGATGCCTTGCGTTGAATTTCGGCGAAAACTGCGGAGGGGGTAGACAAACACCTGCCGCTTGCCACAGAAGCGTGGCTTCACAAGGAAACTGTAGACTTCTCAGGTTTCGGCATGGCATTCACGTATGCGAACTTGATCGGAGTGTTCGAATTGGAGCTTGAAGACCTCGGACTCGGAGCTCTGCGAAGGTCTACTCATTCTACTCACCACAACCGGCATGGACCCTGGTCCGCTGCTTGAAACAACAAATCATGGCTAACCTGCCTGGCTTTTTCCAGACGTTTCGCCGCGTCGAGGACCGAAGCAGTCTTTCCAGTGCCAGGCATGCCCGAAACGTAGAGAACCTGACATCCAGATGGTCGTCATGGCGTCACTTCTTCGGCCCCCTGGTTTCCTCCGTGGCCTCTTTCTTGATGTGGACGCGCAGTGAGGATTTGAGGAATTCCATGACCTGAGCATGCGAGCTCCAAGTCCCATCACACGCAGACTGTGGCAAAGAACACCATCTTTGGGAACACTGCACTCGCTTGCTCCGATTCACGGCACGGGAGCATGCCCTCTGAAGCGAACGGACGCAAAGCCTTAGATATACATGGGGCTTTCAAGATTTCGCGTTGCTTCTGCACTTCGCAGGTCGCATTTGGACGACCCGAGTCTTTGTGGAAGCGGGCCCAGCTGAGAACCAGGCTGAAAGCGCCATGAAAAAAATGCCCTCAATCGGGACGAAAAGAATCAGCATCGGCGCCACAATATGCCGCAATGCACTACGTGAGCCGACCACCTGCCTGAGGCCCATCTGGCAGTTTCCCCGGCGTCTCCTAACGGCTCAGAATTACGAGCTGCTGCCACCACACAGTCACTTCCGCTCTCCTTTTTTTCAAGTCCGCGGTAAGCTCGCAGACACTCCTCGCGGGAAGTTGCAACCTAAGCGCTTTTGAGCTTCAAATGTCCAAGGGTGCGCCTCCCGCTTCTTTTCACGATCCTTGTCCCAGTCCAGCTCCCACCTCATTGTCTTGTCCAGGTCTTGTCGAACAAGTTTGGACTGCTAGACTGCTGGGGCTGAAAACACCTGAGCAAAGTGCAGCACGTCACCTTCTCCCAGCAAACGGCGGCAAAACATGCAGCCTGCAAGCACTCTCGAAGGCATCGCCCAAAATCGAACACGTCACCACTGACAAGCTGCTGCGCGATCCAAGTGCCTGTAGCTTGGATGTTGATGTCCTCCTCGTCTGCCTCCTTGGTATAGGCCTCTCGACTTCACAGCTATCCTACCTTCTGAGAAGATCCAACAAAACTTTCCGGACATAATAGCTCATACCCAGCCCGAATCAGCTTCATGTCCGCTGTGGCGAGATCCACCAAGCATCACTCAGGTGGCCTTCTGCGAGAGAACTCGGAGAGGCCGCCCAGCCAGCGAGGACAAAGGCAGCTCTTCGCACTGGCACAAAGTGGCTCCGGGAGATGTGCACTGCTTTCCTGCATCGATGAATCGAACCTTCTCAGAGGCAACCAGCTCCTTCTCCGATAAGTTTGGTCTTGCCGATCCCTTTCTGAGCTCTGCAGCTTCGTACATGCGCCTGGCACAATCTGAGGGCACACTGAAAGAGCCACCCGAAACGCAGGCTTCCAGCCTCAGCACCATGAATTTGCCTTGTCCGTCCTCTAATGCTTCGCACTGTTATCACATGTTATCACTGATGGCCGCGGGACCTACTTCGAAGGTCCGTCCTCGACGAGCTCACATATCTCGCCACAGACGAGGCCTCCCTTGCCTTGTCACGGTTCCCCGCGTTGCCCATAGCTTGCGAATTGCAGAGTCAACATGCGAGGCCTCTGAAGGCGCGGACCACGTCACCGACCTGCCGAAAGATAAACACGACACCGAATGAGAAAAGGAGGAAACCTGGCCTCCAGGACGAAGCTGACTGCATGTCCTGTGCAGTGACAGGATCTCGACGGCAGCACTATAGTCTCAAAGCTTTCACAGACAGTTTCACCAAGACCGTATGTTTTTTCGTGCAAGCCGTTGGACAGAGTAACAGTAAAGGCTAAGCGACCATCGTTCCGGCAAGCTTTTTTGCACAAGAGGGCGACGGCTTTGCGGTCGCCCTTCATGCTCTGTCATCTCTATGACCATCCCTCATTCCAAACCAGGAGTGCCTGCTCGCTTGCAGCATCCACAGCGAAGACCCCAAACAAATCTGACATACTCTGCACGACTCTGGCCTGCTCTTTTTTTGGTAGGAAGCTTCACCGAATCGGCCGGCAGCGTCTGGTGTTCTTCTGACACCTCAATGCAATGCGCCAATTTTCATGAGCATGCAATCGTTCATTTTGCTGGGACGGCTGCCTGCCGGTGCAGCATTCAGCATCAATCCAGCACATTCCGTTCACGTCGGTGCACAACCTGTCGGCATCCGTCACCTAGCAAGAAGCAGCGGTGTGTACTGTTCTTGCGAGGATGCTAGCTGCTACTTGTACAAGTTCGTGCACCAGACTTTAGAACAGCACGGCACCTGCGTCTGAGCATCGCCTTGACTACTTCGCACTTCTTCCGATTCTGTCACTGCATCCGCGCTCGAAGTGGCACATGCACCTGTGGCACAGTCAACGTGAGAAAGTGCAAGTTGAATCACGTCGCTACACGCAGCGAACTGCTTTTCACAGCCTGGTGGAAGTGCGACGGCCAGAAGGAAGACAAACAGCCGCCAAAATCGACCGCACCCACCCATGGCCTCAAACGCTTCAAAGCACTGCTGGCTTCGTATACAGCAACTGTTTTGTTGCAGCTTGATCCTGGATGCTGCGAGCTGATTTTTCGACTTCGGGTGTCCACTTTGCAAGCCGACAGGCAAAAACCCTCCTGACAGGTACTCGACTCGATGGTGCCGACGCCGACTCCTGCTCAGAAGCTTCTGGCAGACACTAGCAAAAGCCCACACCGGGTCCGCATGGTCCTTTTTCCGACCGTGCGCATGAATGGACGCATCGTCGGCTCCTGTTGATCGTGCAACATGCGCAGCAGACGACTTTTGGTGCTGCCTGGCAAGAAGCTCCTCCTCCCCATCACTGAGCCAAGTGAATTTTGAACCTGACATGTCGATCTCACTCTCCTGCATGGCCGCTCCGCCTGCCCAAATTGCACATCGTTGTGCTTGGAAGCATTATTCCATTCTAGCAGTCGTGCCGCTTGACCTCGTGTTACCGCAGTTGAAGATGCAACAGGAGGACTTCGACTTTCCGATACTTTCGGCTGTCCTGGCTCGAAAACGACCAGGGTGCTCTTGTACAAAGCCATTGGAATCTGAGCTGCGTCCGCAAACACTAGACACGGCCTCGGCTCTTCATGACGGCCTCTTCCATTTGTTTTAGCTTCGCCTAGCAGCATGTGCATGGATGACACCCGCCTAAATGCCAAACTTGCCACAGGTAAGCGATTCATCACGATGTGTTTTCAACAGCGAGATTGTCAAGGGATGCCGGGCAGGCAGGAGGCACCGGCTCATCCACCCGTCCATGTGGCGAGCCCTCCTGTAACAAGATATTCGTATGTAGCTTGGCTCAGGCTCTCTGCAATGCACTTCCGACTCACGGCCTTGTGGAGACCACAGAGCTGGGTTCCGCCGCGGGGATTCCTCTCGCTGTTGTCATCAGTACCAGCATGCAGCCACAAGTTGACATGATTTTGCTGTAGACCGGATGGGCCGAGGGTCCTCGGGCACTGCCTACCGTAGCCGTCGCCCCACACCCTTGCCATGCAAAGGTCAGCGCGCACCTCAAGCGGGGTCAGAAAAAAGAACAGCACTGCACGTCACTGCACCGGAGGATCTTGCCTCTTCCTTCCTTGGGCCTGGTTCGAAAGAACACTTGGGCTCCTGATGGCCATGCCACACAACGTGACGCCCCACAACTCAAACACCGCTTCTTTCCATGTCCTGTGGTTTTGAGGCGTGGACTTTCGCTGGAACTGAATTGGACTTCGGCCTGAAGGGAGAGGCAGGCGCCGTGAAGCTGGTCTTCAGACGGCCTCCCCCCCAAGACAAAAGGAGAGGTTCAGCCGTCCAGCCGTCACTCCATGGAGCGGAATTCGCATTTTCGGCGGGATTCTCAGAGCAGCCTGTGCGTTTGCTGTGCAAAGGGCACTATGCTGCATTCGGGCCACCATACTTCGGTAGGCCCCGGCTTATGCGTCTACTCAGGTTTCCATGTTGGGGTTCCCCCGCGATCCTGCTTCCAAAGGATTATCGGCCACACACTTGGGGGAACCTCTGTTCAGAAACCCAGTGTCGGCTCCCATCGCAACTTGGACTGCGAAGAAGCGAACCCGAACTCAAAAGGCCTCGCGATCAGCGCTCCCCCTGGGCACTTCAAACCACACGTGCTCCGGAGTGGGGACTTGGACAGAAATGATCATGTATGTTAAGTTTGTGAAGTATGTATGGATGCGATCATAGATGCCCTTCTGGGGCTGGTGGGGCATGGGACGTGCCCGTCGAGTCAACACCCCGGCAGTAGTTGGCCTGTGGACTGTGGACAGCTGCCTTGAGCCTTCCTTTCGCTGGAAGGCCAAAGCTCGGCCAAGTACCGCACGTCTTTGTTCTTTTCTTTGCATTGTAAAATTGGTACTGAGACAGCGAGGCGCTCGCACTCGGCACCTCGTGCCTGGTAGAAATACATTCTTGGTGTGTTCGGAGCTCGCGCGTCAGCACCTCGACGGCTGAAAAAAGTCTTGGCGTCCACATCTCAGCTTGCCGCCGCTTGATGCTGTGCGAACAGAATCTTTGCAGCCGTGGAGGCGGTGACCGTATATACAGCTGATTAGCACGAACAGCGAAGACTGGAGTTGTCGCTCCGACAACCTGGGTTAAAAGAACTTAGAGCGAACAGTGCTCTACATTGGCAGTCTCCGATTGCTCAACAAACGAATGTTGAACTGATCTTGCTGCTGCTGCTGCTGCTGTGAAGGTTGAATTTTGATGTGCAGCTTGTCGGTGCTACCACTATGGCCTGCAGCCTCGGAGAAACTGCCAATTCGGTGACGTGTGCAGGGGCCACCATTGCGTGACCCAGACTCGTGAGAAGTCGTATGAACATCAAAGCCGGCAGCTCTTTCGACAGGAGGCTAGCGAGGCGAACCTGCGTAGGACCGCGCAAGTGGACTACGAGTCTGTGAGTACATGCTTGTGCTTCCGAGCCTGGCGCGGCCACCACTTGAGGCAGCCTGCTACTTACTTGAATTTCGTCATGGGCGACACCGCTCTGCGGGGAAAAGAGGCGGTGCCTTCCCCGGCGTCCTGCGAACCATCCAGCGGTCGGCCGGCTTGGATAGACCTGCAGGTTTGCTAGGGCCTCGAGTCAACTGCTGAGGAAACACAACAGGCATGCTGATGGTAATTGTCTCAGGAGTGTGCTCCGAGCATGGCTGTCAACATCATCTGAAATCTATCAGCTCCGGCCACACTGCTCTGGACAGCATTGCCATCCGCATTGCCTCTGAGAGCTACTTCCCGGCTTCTCACATCTGAGCACTTTGGCTGGCAGTGCTGCACATGTCGAGAATCCGGCACCGTCACGGCCTGCTATTCGGGATCATCTTTCTTTCATCCTATACGGACTCCGACACTTGCAGCTGTGCAAAGCAAATTTCGAGACTGGGACTGACAGCACTCTTCGGCAAACCACAAAAGACTTATGTCAGCAAGCGCAGGCTACTTAGGGCCTACTCCTAAAGGCTTCCGAGCGTCCGCCCGGGTAGCCGAGACCATCTCCGGCAGCCACAGGAAGCAGGAAGGACCAACGAGTCTCTCTTTCACACAGAAGCCCATCCCGTCAAAAGCCTCGGACCAAGATTAGCCTCAAACCGGCTGGTCCTAGCCTGTCCTACACTTAACCTCAACACAGGATGTCTACGACTCTTCTTGATTCGATGACTTGACACAAACTTTAACGATTTGGGGATTTGAAAAAGTCCGTTTAGCTCTTTTCCCTACGAGGTATCACAAGATTACAGAACTACATGATATGGCTTAGATCCAGGACCAATCCGAACCCTCAAACTCGGAGCGCTTGACTCTTGACGTCATCGCAAATCCACCTGTCCTATTAAACATTATTAAACTATACCAGCTGGAAAGGGCCAATATGCAGGTGAAACGACGCACTATGTTGCAACCGACCGGCCAACTGATCTCTCACACTTTCACCATACACTCAATACAAAGTTGCTTGAAATCGAACTGATTGAAGGAAAGCTCGGCAAGCGCTGGCATGCCGCTTCCCTTCATTATGGAGTGCTGTCGCCCACTAAAAAACGTGGTGGGGCAGATTGTGGCCCTGTGCTTACGCCAGGGAGCCGATCCTTTTGAACTTTGGCAGTGTCCAGCCGATCGTGAAGCAGGTAGGCTCCCCGGCATCTGGAAAGAGCTCACCTGAGATTTTGGTCAGATGTTTCACGTTGCTCAAGCAGGAAGGTGCTGCCGTCAGCTGCTCAATCGGACAAGTTGGGGACGTTCATGCATCAGCAGGTATCACAGCAGCAACACCTTAACCGATCCACATTGTTCTGCTTTGGCACTCGTCGGGGACCAGCAACACTGCAACAACAACTGCTGCGCCAGCGAAATTGGTTCCAAGGCGACAGCCCTCACGTCGCTCCTGTGACAGACCTGAAGCAGCTGGCCAGCCTTGACAACGCGCGCAGCTTTCCAAGACTGTGCCGACCAAACCTCACAAGCCGTAAGTTAGCGTGGAAGGTGTTGACGAGGCATAGGCAGCTCGTCTGCGTCATCGTCTGCATCTTCGTGAACTTGTCCGGTTTCCTGATCTCGCAGAGCCATGCTGACTACAAAATAATACAAACAGGAGTGCCACTGTGAATGGCCAGCGGCCAGCATCAAAAGAAATCGTGTGAGATGCTTGTGCGCCCAACGCAGGACCATGGGTGGGATAATGCTGCCCTGCTGCGGAGTTGGAGTCAGCGGCCGACGCCACTGAACGATTGCTTGAGGCAGCCGTTGTCGTCTGCTCAGGGTGACTCACACACTATGTGCTCTTTCTGTCAAAGGGTTGAAGTCATGCTCACCTTACTCTCTTTTGCAAGAGCTGAAACCATTGTCTTTACACCGTGCACTACTTGTCATGAGTCTGCTCAAGAGGTTCCGTTCCGTGGCGTTGGACCATACGAGCTTACCTGAAGATTCTGGGAACGGATGTTCCACGGCTGATCCGACACTTTCGTGGACTTTGGACTGCCTCTGCCCAGGCTCGCACTTCGGACTCCTTTCTCGCAGGAAGAACTCGAACCATTAAATTGACAATCAGCCCCGTGTTTCGAGTCCTCTGTCCGTGCATGGCCGCCATGCCGCTTAGATGCCCACCTTGCGTGCTTCAGCGACACTGCGCAAGTCAAAAGTCAAAGCTTAACTACTGTCATAGCGATTGCATCATGGATGTACCTGAGGCATCCAGGGTGCTGAGAATGGTTCGTACCTCTCAGACTGCTCCCCATGGAGGGACCTGAAACCAGTCAAGACTTCCAGAAAGAGGAGACCTCTGCCGCTTCAGGGGCGAGGGTGGCCTGCGCATTGTTCGGATCCCTCCTGCGGAAATGACAGCAGGCACGAAGGACGGGAGCGGCAGTTTACATAAGGCCGGTGCCATGCCCCAAGTTCTGGTGTAACCTCGAGCGATTGTGTCTCCCGCATTGAGGGCAGAGGCTCCGAACTAGGGCAGCCACCAGCAGATGTTGTGTCCTAGCACAGCAACTGTCATCACATCTTAGCCAACAGAACCGCGCATCACGTCCTGCACCCAAGCAACAGAGTCGTAGCACTCCTCACGTGGACTCCCGATGAGGGACGGGGGACGCCACATCTTGGGGGCCTTTAGATGCTTTTAGGCTTCGGATCGGTTGCGCTTGAGCGCCTCTGCGAGCATTCCCTCGGAGGAGTCAGGGTCAGCAACAGCACATCCCACCTGCGCCATGTTTTAGCACGGTGCCGGAGGGCCAGACACAGCAGGGGATTCAGTGGTCCGGTGCCTCCATCACCTCGCCCATCCAGTGTCCGAACTCCGGATCTGCGTAGTGTGCCTGATCTCGTTGTCATTAGCGGTCAAGTTGGGTTGGAACACGGACTGCACCTCGTCCCACATCCCGATGTCCTGGTGTCCGGAAAAGATCTTCGAAGGAAGTTCGTAGACTGTTGGAAGGAATACTTTTACAACGTGCTTCCCGCAGAAATGATCGCCTCAGGCATGTGATATTCGGCAGAATCCCAGGCTGCGAGTTCTTGTTCAACTGGTGCTCCTGCGAGAAGCAAAGCAGAGCCTTCCCAGAATCTGAGTTGAAGTGCACGAAGCTGGCGATCCCACGAGTACTCGTTCAGCCGCAGGATCGCCGGATTGTCGTGCCAGTGCCTCTCCGGAGTGCTCGCAGAGGGGATTGGGAAATATTGGGAAGGCTGCGTGGTGCTGTCGACGCCTCTGACAGAGCTTTGCTGGCTCGATCCCCGAAGGCCTGTTCGACCTCATACCTCCGCGGCAGGCAAACGTGCAGTCGTGGAATGTAGTAGACCTTCCGGACCTCTTTCTGGTTTCTGGTGATGCGCCGCGGTACTTTGCAGCCTTTAAGGCCTCATGAAAAGCAGGCAGATGCTGACGCAAGCATCTCGGCTATCGAGGCGGACTGCATGTAGTCGGGTCGGTCGAATTGACTGCCCCGGACACGGGCAGAGCGTGGGTGCGAGTCGACTTTTCTGTTGAATCTTTTCCCCAACCTATGCTTTGCACTGATGATCACTGATGCGGTCGCTCGGATCCCACCCGAGTTCTGAAGCCTTGCGAGTTGAAATTCTTCCAGGAGATTAAATGTGCATTTGCACGAGCACCGCGACATTCTCGACAGGCCACTGATGGCAGCGCCATCCTTCGGCGAAGCTCGAGGCTACGGCCCAACCCTAAAGCACCGCACCATACCGCATCTATGCATACCACTAGACCCAAATGCCAACAGGAGCTCATGGCAATCGCCCATGGGCTCTGACTGCACGTTGGAGGCCTGGATGCAGTTACCTTCGATAACCACCTTCATACAGCACCCTTGTTTATCGCCTGCACGAACATCCTCGCAATGGCAGGCGGCCAGCTGTGATTTCGTTTACCTCGGTTTCATTTTACTTCGGGGGCTTGCTGCCCTCGCGTTTTCGGTGCATTTTCGTGGCGACACTGCGATTCAGTCCATGCATTTGCAATGTCTGCGAGCATGTTTGCGCGATGACGGGGAGTAGGCGGGACGGTCTGCTCTTTTTCTGGCTGTACAGTGTCGACAGATGATGCTGGCGTAGGCCATGAAGACACTATTTTTTTGATGCCTCTCTCTCTCTCTCTAATATATATATATATACACATATCAGTCGCCTTCCTATTTTCGAGGCAAACCCTTCGTGCTACTCTCGAAATGCTACATGACTTTGTCTGGTACTAACTTCGAACTGCGTTCTGCCGTTCATTTTGACCCAACCAATGTCTGACAAAACTCCGTCTTGTTGAACGTGAGCCGCTTCTTCTTGCAGCGTTAGAGACAGTTGCACCTACAGACACAAAGACCTGTATCTTTCTGTGATTCTGGTGCTTGCTCAGGTATGGACAAGGTTGGAGTTCTCTAGCTTCTGCCTATGGGTTTTCGGGGGGCCATGAACGAACGGCCTGCTCAGCACGACGCTTCAGCTCTTCACCTCAGACGTCTGGCAGCGTCGATGGGGTAAGCAAGCACACTCACACTTACTGCATTCGGCTCGTGTCTACAACGAGCATGGCTCAGGAACCGACGTGGACTCAGTGGCCTAAGCCGGAAGCCGAAACACCCATGCGCGACAAACATCGCCTATGAGGAGCACACTCCAAGCTCTGACTGTATCCCAGCTGACTCCCTGCACCCTGCTCTCCTGTATGTCTCAACTTGGCTCAACAAGGCAGCCAACCTGTCGAGCCCAACTTCATTTCTTGCCTACATACAGGGCCTACCTTCCTCGCTGCTGCTGCGGAGCTCACAGGCTCTGCGCTGGCGCGCAGCTGCCAAAACCTGAGGCTTTGTACTGCTGTGCTGCCATCTTGCACCACCCACCCTCTGACTCACTATTAACTTGACATGCTTGCTTTGTGCTGCACCTACAGCGGAAGTACTAGTTAAGAACTCATTGCTTAAGACGTTGAGGGGCTGAAGTGTCCTGCACATTGCGATATTTCACCATGGGCGGTATGCCTTTGACTTCTCAATTTGAGACCCCTGACACCTGGACCTCAGAGTCTTAACTTTTGTAAGCTTTGCAACACAAACAACTTCCAATTAGCAGACCTCCAAATTAAGAATCTGAGCGTTCAGACACTTCGCTTCTAGGACTGCGCAGAATGCTTTGGATTAGTCGTGGGGAAGCCTATCTGAGCCTCTCTCCCTGAAGCTGGCCGGGGAAATTGTGGACCCCGTCAAAAACCTGTAGCCCTCAGGCCCTAAGAGTCTGACCCCCTCCCTCACCTACCCGACCCGCAGATTCTTAGCTGTGCTGTAGGAGCTAGGATGCTACAAATGTAAAACGACCAATGCAAAACAACTTGAACCATACCGACCAATGTGATCTAAGTGAAACCACAGCTGCTGCAAACCCATGTGCCGTGTTGCCTCAGCAATCTTGTGCGACATATCGTTGCCTTTTTGTCCCTGCTCCTGATCACAGTTGAGAGCTTGCTCTCTGCTGCTATTGGAGTTACAGCGCTTGCGCCTCCAATTCTTTCTTGAAATGCTCTTTTCGGCTGGTCCTTGAAAAGCAGACATCTGCTTGCAAGGCTCACTGGTAAAGGGGCATGGCCTGTCAAGCGCGCGGCTCGGCATGCTTGTTTCCGGAGAAAGTTTCTGACGTGCAGCTGCAGCTGCAAGGGCCTGTTCTTTGACTGCTCTGTGGACATGTCTATGCCACTGCTGGTCAGTTGGAACCTGTTTTGCCCGAGAAGACACGTCGGGAGGTGCAGGTGGTGGGGGACAGCTCGGCGGCGGTGGCCTGACTTCAGGTGCAGGTTACTGACATGTCCAACATGTCCGTGCAAGGCACCTCCGTGACACTGCCATCCTGCCTCCACCTGCAGTCCGTAAATGTAAGAAGCCAAGTAGCATTTAAAGAGCGTGGAACAAGGAGTGCCTCTTGTCAAGGTTGTAGGCCACAAGGGGCCAACCCCACGAGAGCAAGGATCGCAAGGACCCTTTGAGATTTGGAGCCGCAGACAATTGCATGCCGATCAAGCACTGTAGCTACAAGGAGCGCATCGGCAAATATGTTCCACGTTCGGTACCGTCGGGTCATTCTGCAATGCTTTGAATGCACTACGCCAGAGACCCGGTGAAACAGGAGTTGTCCTTCACCCCAAACTCAGAGTGATGGACAGGATGTCAGTGGTTGACATTGTATCTAGCATTGCCGAAGACTGGAGATGACTGGAGCGACCAAAGCATGTCTTTTGCATGCCGATCACCCGTGCCAGTGCACGCATAATGCTACTATTCACACGCAATTTCAACCAGAAACAATGGAACTGCCTGAAAATCTCTGAAGACGGCAAATATCGATGGAGACTCCATTGAATCCACCGTGGTGTCGTATCTGTCTCCGTCGTCATTGCATACTGGTGGCTCCACATCGCTTGGGGAGCCTTTGCAATAGCGCCCAACGAGAACCCTTGACAGAATGAGCACCTTGGTCCCATGCTGGCCACCCCCTTTGTCGCAAAACCTCAGGGAGTAGCGTGGGTCTGAAGAGAAATAGGTAGCGTGGCCCAGAAGTGTGCCGTGGCGTCCTGCAAAGCTCCGGTTGAAGCCTTGCCTTAGTTGTGGTGAACCGAGAGAACCGTCCCGAAACTCTGCAAAACAGTCGAAATGCCGATTGGTCTAGTCGCTGGCCATTGCTATCTATTCCTATGCACATGTGCAGATAATGCCTGCGCTGACCAGGTCTGCAACTTGGATACTGATAGTTACACAGAAACATGCAGAAACCGACTGGGCGGCCCAATCCCCACCCTGCAGGGTGCCTTCCTGCTAATGTATTATCGCGTTTGGGGCCAAAGCTAGAAGCAACGCTGGCGGACCAGCAGCGCACTCCGAAGACGACGTCTGCTACTACTGCTACTGCTACTGCTACTGCTACTGCTACTGCTACTGCTACTGCTACTACTACTACTACTACTACTGCTACTACTACTACTACTACTACTGCTACTAGTAGTAGTGGTAGTACTACTACTACTGGTACTACTACTACTACTACTACTACTACTACTACTATTACTATTACTACTACTACTACTACTACTACTACTACTACTACTACTTCTACTACCACCACCACTACCACTGCCAGTACCACCACTACTACTACTACTACTACTACTAC
This sequence comes from Symbiodinium sp. CCMP2456, assembly GCA_905221635.1. Classification (NCBI taxonomy): domain Eukaryota; class Dinophyceae; order Suessiales; family Symbiodiniaceae; genus Symbiodinium; species Symbiodinium sp. CCMP2456. Next base: position 63,690 of record CAJNDV010033974.1, read on the forward strand.
CACCACCACCACCACCACCACCACTACTACTAGTTCTACTTCTACTACTTCTTCTACCTCTGCTAATACTGCTGCTACTACTACTACTACTCCTCCTCCTCCTACTGCTGCTACCACTACTACCGCTACTGCTGCTGCTACTACTACTACTGCTGCCGCTGCTGCTGCTGCTGCTACTACTGCTACTACTACGACTACTACTGCTACGACTACTACTGCTACGACT
>CAJNDV010033974.1:64015-79071 GCA_905221635.1 Symbiodinium sp. CCMP2456
CTACTACTACTACTACTACTACTACTACTACTACTAGTACTACTACTAGTACTACTTCTAGTACTACTAGTACTACTACTACTACTACTACTACTACTACTACTACTACTACTACTATTTCTACTACTATTTCTACTACTATTACTACTACTACTATTACTAGTACTAGTACTAGTACTATTACTAGTACTAGTACTAGTACTATTACTATTACTACTACTATTACTATTACTACGACGACGACGACGACTACCACTACTACTACTGCTAAGTCGGTTGTCCGCGTATGCCCGCGTCAGATCCGTGACAATTGGGTGGAAAGCTCGAAATACTTGGCAGGCGCGGTGTTTCGTGAGTTTCAAACGTTCCTGTCGGCACGCATTTCTGGAAACAAAACTGCAATTTTGTGCACGAGTTGCACCCCTCTCGAAGTTTGTGCTTGCGAGCCGGGTTCGCTATTCGTCTACCTGCGCATCCTGAAATGAGTGACTAGGTACTGCGAAGCCCAGTACCGAAAATCAGCGAGCCCTTGGGCAAAATCCAAACCTTCAAAGGAGCGATTACTTTACAAAGCCCCAGAACCCTAATCGGTCAGACGTGACTTAATCACCACAATAGACCTAAACCCTGATGGAGTGGCTGCAAGCCCGAAATCCCAAACCTCCAAAACCCTAAATGTCGCGAGTCTATGGCCAAAACCCAAACCCTGAAAGAAGTGATCCCAAAACCCAAAACGTGTCGAGACCGGTGCCAAAGACCCAACTTTAGAACAACCGTTTTGTACAAGCCAACTGAGATGCTTGAGGATCTTGGGCACAAAGCTCCATGATGTCCCGTGCCAAAGATCTCGCTCCTCCGGAATCTGGTCCTCATGCGTCATCGTGTCTTTCAGGGCATCGTAGACGCTTTGTTGAACCAGAGACGCAGTGTATACCCCTGCCACTCGGCCGTGGAAACGCCCTGCCAGTTCTTTGCAGATCCTCGCTTCAACGTCCGGGGTGGCACGTGCTATCAGACCCGAGTCTTGCAGATACGAAGTTTCCGAAATGCCTTCTTCCGGTGACCATCTCAAGCGAAACGAGGCTTGCGATGGCGAGCCACGACTAGGAGGCGTGAAGGAAAGCGCAGGTGGCTGGCCAGAATGACTCCTCCGCTTTGTGGTGCTTGGGCTGCTGGGAGGGGACTTTGCTGTTCGTCGAACTGGAGCTGGTATCTGTGGTTCTTGGACACAACGTTTCTGGTGTGCAGCAAGCACCTCGGGCTTGAACTGTCGCTGGCACACCGGACAGCGCTGCAGCTGGTTGCAGAAGGCATTGAAGGAGTTGGTTGCTGCTGGTGGAGGTCTGGCGGGCATTGTCTGCCTCCGCGCAGGCCGCCTTGGTTCCTGTTTGGGGCGTTGCAAACATACTTTCTGATGAGTTTCCAGCCTACACGGAAGGAAAGTTCGCTTGCAGAACTCACAGGGCAATAATTTGGAGGGATCCGGCATGGGCTGCCGGGTTTCCACCCAATCTTCGAAGTTTGTTGCAAGGGCTTGTGGTCTGCTGCGGAGATTCTCGCAGTAGCTCTGCAGGCAATCTGAGCCAGCGGGGAGCTCCCACTCTTCCAGAAGCTGACACCGCTCTTGTGACGGTCGCTTGGACTCCTGCATTTCAAAGCGGCGCCTGCATGCTCTAGTATGCATCTCCAGTGACTTTTGCGTCAAGTACTTCTGACCACAGATGTAACACCGCAGTGGGGCTGGGGGTGCGCATTTCTCCAGTGCCGCCGCCGGATCCACAAAGGACAAGCCAGACATACAGAGTTGAAGCGCTTTACACTCATCACCTTTTGCGACGTGGAGGGCAACTCTGGCAACCTCTGGTCCAAAGCCCATGCTTTGCAGCTGCGAAAGCTTCGAAATACTCTCTGGATCGCTCCCATTTTTTTGCGCTTCCAGCAGGACCTGGCGAAGAAATCGGCCGTCTGAAAACTGAAGTGACACAGACGCCTCTGGGCTGCCGTGACATGCTTCTGCAGACATGGAAGGTCCGTCGTCTAGTCGATTCTACTGCAGGCTTGCAAAGTCTAGGCAAGACGAGCTGTGAGTCCTCTACTCCTACTGTATCTCGATTGGGGCCTTGCAAGGACCTCAGGCGTTGGGCTACCCTCAGTCGCTGGTCTACACCTCTTCGTGAAGCCCAAGCTGCGAAGGAAAAATGAGCCGGAGGATGACAAATACAAGGCGACAGGCAGTCAGAGGCACTGCTCAAAGAGCAAATCAGAGGAGCTTCTCCGCTCAATGTCAGTTTGACTGCGGTTGCCCCGTAATTTGCAGCCCCGAACACCTTTAAGCATGCAAAGCACCGCGACACAGCAGAGGATAGAAAGGCACCTGGGTGGCTGTGCCGTTTTCTCGGGGGTTGCCTGGCTGCGACAATCACAAAAGATAACACGATTTTGGCAGCGATGTTCGTGCATAAACTGCGGCAGGAGTGCAGAATTTTGCTGGTCAAAGTCTTTCATCAGTCTCAGCCTGCGTCCAGATCAAGTCGTGCCAAGCTGTAAGCCCGCACACGAAGCCCTGTCCCGGCCTTTTGCGCGGCGGAGGGGTTGGAGGAGAGACGACATTCTGTTTTGGCAGCCCCATGGCGGGCAAGTTCCAAGATTTCACGATCTTCACGACTTCACGACTTGCAAGTATTCGAGGCGACTTCACTCTGTGGCTGTCTAACCCACTCTTCACTGTCAGTGCTTGTGAAACAATACAAGCTTCAATGCTGCGAAGGCAACATGTGAGCATGTTTTTGACGCAGTGGATATGGCTTGGTGCTGCTTCCCTATGGTACGCACAACACCAAGATGCTTCAAATTTGCTCTTGGCTAATCTTTTTGCAGGCGCTCCCCAGCTGATGCATAGCAAACCATGGCGGGCACCCCTCCCGCACATCAGCCAGCGCAATTGCAGCTCTCATTGAAGAGTGCCCCAGCCCCGTACTAAAAACATAAGATCTCGACTTGAAGTAACCTAGCCGGACCTAGCCGCTGCTAGCCTTGGTTGATTGGACCTCTGCACTTGCAGGCCAAGCATTTGAATCCCTCTCAGGCTCGTTGTCCGCTAACCTGCCAAAACCACGGCTCCCCGTTGCAGGTGTCATCGGAACGCAGCAGCCACCTAGTTTCTTGAGATCCAGCCGCACCCGATCCTTCATTGTCGAAACACCTGGCTTTCAAGCAGTCTCGACTTGGCTGTGCGCTGGAGACTACGCTGATGCACCCTCGGCAGGCTGGATCCACAGCTCGGCAAAGGAGCCCAAAGCAGCCTTGTCGCGAAGGCGGCTTGTGAGGTCTCCAGAACTGCTACCATCGACCTAGCCTGTCGACACAAAGTTCCAGGATTGACGAAGAGTGTGTTCTCGACCACGGCCCTGAACGAGCTGAGGCTGAAGTCCGCCAGTCTCCCATCTCTCTCAAGTTCCATGCCAGCGGAACCCGTTCATGACGGCCAAAGGGGAAGGGAATATGCAGATTTGCGGCGCAATGCCATCCCAGGGGAAGTCCAAAGCTTTCGCTTTGGCCTCATACACCTCGAGTTCGTGCCAGAGACGAATGGAGAAGTGCAAGTTTGGACGGAGGAAACAAAAACGAAATGCAAGACCTTACGGCTGGGAAACGCACCTGAGCTGGGTCGCGAGGCACAGCAGGAAACAAGCATCTCTGCTTGAGCAGAAGCTGCAATGCCTGCCATAGCGGATGTAGATTTTCCTTTCCTGCCCTTCGCAGATTTCATGTCCATGCGGGAAGTTCAGTCGGACATTCCAAAGCATACAACCAGCGCAAAACAGGTGGCTCTTGGTTTCAAAACCTGTAGCGCTTGCTGGCCGGCCTCCTCGACTTTTCGTCCTTCTGGGCGCAGTACCATTTCACGGAGTATTGGGCTGAGCGCATCCGCAGAGGTGATGCTCACCTGCATGCGAACATGCCATTGCGGTATTCTTCTCTCTGAGCTTTTTGCTTGCACTTTCCTGGCATCCTGTAGCACCGGGCCTTGATGCCATTGATCTCAACATGAGCGGGGTTAGATAAGAACCGCACCTGGCGCCACAGGCCCGAAACGCCAGTTCAAAGAGGCTGCGCTCAGTCTTGCAGGAAGCCGAGCGGTAGCACAAAAGAAATGCATGCTGGCAACTCTCCCATCTGCTGCAATTGCAGTAGATCAGTGGCTTCTTCCAGCCATTGTGCAAGCCTCCAGCTGCTTGCGCCGTACTTTCCGCAGAATTGGCGATTTCCCGACTAAGGACATTGCATGATATCCATCGGTGGCTGCGGGAGCGGATGAAAGTTTACAGCCTTGTCGGTGTTGGCTTGTATCCTGTATCATCTCGCGCGTACAACATCGCATAACCTTGCCTCTTCCAGAGAAGGGATGATGAAGACCTGCACTCAGAGTAGGCTCAAGGCGATGCGCGGCTTTCTTTCCTTCGATGGAAGCCGTGTCACCTGTGTTGCTGGTCTGGCAGCGCGAAGCGGCTCCAATCCCTTTCGCAGCTCTGCAAACAAGTGGACATACACCTGTCCACAAGTTGTCCACAAGTTCACAAGCGACGCTCTCACAAACACAAGGGCTGGTGGCTCCTCCTCGAGGCAGGCCGGCTCCTCGGTGCAAGAAGACAGCCCTGGGCCCTGGTAAGGTCGTGCGCCCTGAGTTTTGCCATGCTCATCATGTCTGTCCTCGCTGCCTGAAAGGCTGGCTTCCCCTTCCATGACCTCACTGAGAGCAAGCTGCAAGGAGAGAACCAACTAGCCACAACCTGCTGCGCTGAGACAATGCCTTCGTGTTGCTTGCATCCAGAAAAGGCCCGAGAAGGATCAAGACCTGGCCATGCATGTGCTGTCCGAGCTCCTCGCAGTAAGAACTCCTTGCGCAAGAATGCCAGTAATCTTCAGTTGGAGCATGTGACGACGCTTTTTCCGCGATCAACCTTCCAATGTCGAAGAGCATGTGCTTCGCACAGGCTCGCAACAAATGGAAACCCAGTAGCTAGATAAACTGATGTTCCAGGTCTGCTAGTGTTGCGACCAATGCCAACTACCTCCTCCTCCTCCTCCTCTTCCTCGTCCTACTGCCTGCTACTGTTACCACTACTGCCGCTACTACCACCACCACTACTACCACCACCACCACGACCATCACCACCACCACCACCACCACCACCACCACTACCACTACCACCACTGCCACTACCATCACTAACACCCCCACTACTACGACGACGACTACTACCACCACTACTACTGCTACCACTACTACTGCTACCACTACCACTACCACTACCTCTACTTTCTACTTCTACTTCTACTTTTCCTGCTACTAACTACTACCACTACTACTACTACTACTACTACTACTCCTCCTGCTGCTGCTGCTGCTGCTGCCGTTTTTCTGGTGCGACTGCTGGTTTTCTCTCGTGGGGCGCGGTCCAGTTCGTTCTGGGTCTAGCATGCAAACATGGCCCACGCTCAGCCTGTTGTACTGCATGGTAGAAATAAGATCCCCAGAAGCTCCGGCTGGCAGTGGGAAACGACTCTTGAATTCCAGATACGGCAACTGGCGCTGGAGTACATGTGCCTGGGACTGCGGGTGTTTCGGATTTCAATGGGCACTAGCCTTGATCTGCAGAACATGCTGGGAGCTTCGTGGCTACACAACTCAGCTTATGCCACATGGAGTGAGGCATGGCTGTGGGTCCCGATGGAACATAGGCCCTCCTTTGTTGCTCGAACCTACGGCATCGACCCTATCTTCGCCCATAGCGGTTTGGAAGGAATCTACATGGCCAAGGTGGGTCGGCCCACAGAACTGGAGCACATGGACTAGTTCACAAGGCTGGAGCAGAGAGCCCAGGATGGACCCTAATGCATCAAAGAGAAGCCGAAACCCCACACTCCTATCTCTCCCGCTCTTTCTGCGACATCTACTGTTGGTTGGAGTTTTGACATGGGTCTGTGTGGCTAGTCTTTTCCAACCCTCTGATGGCGCTCCGAACCTTCTACCGCTTCGTGCTCGACAAGCTCGCCCGGCGGAAAGCTCAGGGAAAGCTGGGGATAATCAGTCTGGGATTCCGGGTTTTCTGCAAGGGATGATTCTGCTGGGATTTCCCTTCGAAGTTCACACTGAGTGGAGGTTCCCCTCCGAGAAAAGCTCCTGCTTGACTCAAGCCATCGGTTTATGCGGACCCACCATTCTCAATAGCACCTCTAGTGCCCTGCGGCGCAGGCCCTGCAGATATGCCGTGCCACCGAGCCTGGTAGCCGTGATCCTAATCATGCTCAGTTTCAATGGAGGTTCCCCTCCGTATGCCGTAGCCCTCTGCAGTGCCACACCAACAAGTTAGGAGGTTCCCCTCCGAGCTCATCACAAGCATGTGAACTCGTCAGGTCCACGGCGTGCCCAGTGGCAGCAGTTCGGCCGAACAAGGGCACCCAAGGACCGTGGCACATGTGCACACCGTTTCTGCAGAGCACTGTAGTGTGTGACCTCAACTGCAATCAGCTTCCAGGCATCTCCCTGAATGGTGTTCACTCCCATTGCCTTTCGTGGCCCTTTATCAAAGCTGCCCCCAAGGGAAGTCATAGGGCTGCCTCATGGGGGGTGATCACCTGCCGCACCTCCTTCGGGATGGTGCGGGAGAAGACGGCCAGAGATTACCGTCGTGAAGCTGCCAGGCCCGACAAATTCACTCGGCAGCTGATCAAGCAACAGAAGGGCCAAGGCAAGGGACAGTCAGCTGCTCATCAGGGAAGTGCTCGTTGGGGCTCAGGCTCGGGCTGGAATCCACACTGGAATCAAAGTTGGAATCAAGGCTGGCGATGGAACAGCCAGCGAGACAGCAACTGGTCTCAGGCTGTGGATCATGGCACAACCCGGCCACTGACGGTCTATGCAGCCTCTCCTCGAGTTAGAGAGCCGGAGGGACCGCCACCAGGTTCTCTTCCAGCAGTCCCGGAACCGAGGACGCCGCCTTTGGCCAGTGCACCGCTCACGCCGCCGCTCACACCGACTGAGCTTCTTCAGCCAGCACCGAGCACTCCTCCAGAACTACTAGAACAAGCAGGATATGCCGGTGCCACCACAGAAGCTGCAGGCTCCAAGGGTCCCCGAGCAGAGACGGACGATGGGTCAGAGGCTGCCACCACAGCGGAGGTTGACACACCAATGACGCCACCACCGAAAGAGATCCTCCGGCTGCCTACCTTGCCTCGAAGGCCCACAATGCCGCCCAAGCCCAAAGTTCGTGCACGAGATCGCCAGGCTTCTTCAACAATGAGCCCTGGTGATAATCTGGCCTCGGCCCCTTCAGAGGACAGCGTGGATACCAAGAAGGTGGTCTCCAAGGCAGACACGACGACTCCCGGAGCCAGTCCACCTCTCAGGGTGCCGCGCATGCCCAAGGGTTCAGTGGGCAGAATGCTGTCTCAGCCAAAGACAAAGACGAACCTGACTGGCAAGCGCCCCCGAGAGCAGGATGACAAGATGGACAAGGCCGTGAGAGGAGCTCGCAAGGACCCGGAAGAGCCCAAGTCGAGCAAGAGCAAGCTCAACATATGCAGGCTGTGTCTGGCAGGCCGGCACCGGAGACGAAGGAGGTGCCTTTGCAACCACCACAGGCGACAGAAGCTTCGGAAAAGAAACCAAGGGTGGTGAGCCCCTTGGAGAGCCCCTTCGCACCGACACCGGTCCCGGGGAACGTGGCGGCGACTCCCTTCCCGACTGACCATGCAGCTGTTGCCAAGACGTCCAGACAGACAGACAAGGACAAGGACAACAGCAAGAAGCACAAGAAGAAGGACAAGGCCAAGGACAAGGACTAAAAGAAGAGCAAAAAGGCCAACAAGGAGCGCCCCAGATCCAGGTCGAAGTCCTGGCGCCTAGTGGATCCCTCACGTCCAAGGGAGGCCGAAGTGCCTTCCGAGGGCCAGCGAAGGAAGGAGGTTGACCCTCCGACGGAGCACAAGGCTTCGGCTTCAGCATATGAAGAGTTTGACCCCAGTGGCAGCGATTTGGAGTACATGGGGTCTTGCCTTTGCGGTTTCATGCTAAGCGGTGATAGACCCGGTCAGCCCATCCCATCTGAGCCCTCTACTTCAGTAATGGTAGGTTTTCGGTCGATGTTGGCTGGTGGAGGGATTGGGGTTCACTGTTGCCCAGTGCTTGCAGCCTTGATTGCACAGGTCTCCACATTACTTCCTGTCTGCACAGCCTCCCTGCATCACCGTGGCAGCTGTAGCCCCTCGGAACTCTCAACCTCCCCATGCAATCCGATGCAGGAATGCCGGCTGCGGCACCCACCACGGAGGTGTCCAGTGTGCTGGCTTGTCCGTTGCATGTCCTCGGGAGTCTTGCTTTGGGTAAGCTGTGTAATGCATAGCACCTGCGGCAGCTCTGACTCCATTTTGCCAGCGACAGTTCCGCATTTCAGGCAGCTCTTTTGGCCCCACAACCCCTACGTAGCGATACATGACCCGGGGCTGTTTCGAGGAAGGGTAGGCACTCAGACCTTATGGCATCACGGGTTCATCAGAGCTTGCATCGTTCAGGGACCGAAGGCTGATAACCTCATGGACTCCTCCTCGGACTCTGCCTGGCTGCATGAATCTCCAAATGGAGAGAATGAGCAGGTGAAATCCGATGATGATGCCTGGCTGGCTCTTACACCGGAGGGCAGTCCTCCGAATCACAGGTGCATAGCCGGATTCCGAACCCGGCATGGTCGGACGATGAAGAATGGCTAGCACCCACCCCAGAGGCTCAGGAGGCGTCGGCACCAAGGACCGGGCACTCCAGTAGGCCAGCTCCTCCGGCGTATTCCACAGAGCCATGAACATCCGCCGCAGATCCTACAAACCCTGAAGACACCCCCGGCACGACCATGTCCTCGCAGTCCATGCTCCTGCCAACGATGTGCCCTCAGCTCCATGAGGTGCAGCAACAGCGGTCTCACACCAAGAAGCGCAGTGTGGATGCTGGAAATGCACTTCGACGACAAGCACCCAAGCCAAGCAGAGCCCCGCATCTCTCTGAACAATCATCGGCACACCTGTCCAACCGCCTGTCCAGCCTAGAGGAAGAGGTCTCTGCTCCATCGATCGAGACAAATCTGACTCTAGAGTCGGAGCATGATTTCGGTTGGATCGGGGAGCACCCGCAGGCCCTGGTTGATCATGCCAATGCATCTGAGACGACGTCCTCTGGCGGAGCTAGACCCCAGCCGCGCAGCACAGCATGCGCAAAGATGCTTGTAAGGGCAAGTTTTCGGTGCAGTCGATGCTTTCGTCGCTTGAGAGAGGACTGTCGTTGCCCTGCTGAGGAAACTTGTGTCGCTTCAGGAGTTGAGTACGGCTCAGAACCAAAACCCTGCCAGCTCCAGTCTTTGGTACAGGTACCATCGCAGGAAGCGGAGGTCCCAGCTCGATCCTCCGACAGGGCCAGGCACTCCAGTTGCTGGGGCACTAAATTCTTCCGGAGGCGAGCTGTATTAGTTCGGGATGCCAATAGGCGTATTCTCTGGTTACTTGCGCGACCGGATTTGCCCTGTCTATCCAACATCTACGGAGCACATAGAGAACACTACTCATCAACAGAGCCACATGTCAACAGTAAGACGGAGGTTGCCTCCATCTATCCCGAAACTCCTGCCTCTAAGTCGGGACACAACAAGACGCAGAGCCGCTCGGGTCCCAAGTCCCGAGGTGGTTGGTTGCTTAAAATACTCATCATGCAAAGTCTCACAACTACTACAAGCACCGCCACAGACGTGAGGGTAGGGGGAGGAGTCGCGAGTCCCCCTGAAGCTTACCATGCCAACAGCATTCAGAGCTTCACAAGCAAAGCCTCGCGAAGATGCCACACAACAATGGCATTCACATCCCATCCGCCCGACTACTTATGACAAGCTCACCAAAACTTAAAAGATCCTTCCATAGGGCCCTCAAACGAGCACAGCAGCACGGGTCCACAACATATCGTGGGCGCCAACACACCCTCCAAACACTGGGAGCTGGAGGAGCATCTGTGCCTCAGAGGGTCAACCCGTCGCCGCCGGCGAAGCAGCCAGGTCGTTCTGGAGGACTTCAGCCACACCCAGACAGGTGGCGACTTCTCACGTGGAACACAGGAGGCCTGAGTACCACTCGACTGTTGGAAATAGAGACGTGGCTCGATGCCTGCCAGCAAGCTGGCACTTTGATTCACATCTGCATCCTTACTGAAACACATTGGGCGTTTGACTCAGAGTGGTCTGTAACCGACTACCACATGATTCACACAGGCCTTAATAATCGGAAAGCTGGCATCTTGGTCATGATACATAAGAGCATGGTCCCTGCAACAGCCATACGGACAACGGCACCCATACCAGGGTGCCTCATCCTGGTGAGGCTGGAGACCTCCCCAGCGATCTGTATCATAGGCACGTACCAACATGTGTGGTCGGATGCAAAGGGTGCAACAGAGTGCGAAGCAGAGAGGGAGACTCTATGGACCAGTCTCAGCGAACTAGTGCCTGGCACGCCGTGGCGTTGCCAGCTGGTACTGGCAGGCGATTTTAACACTCCCTGCCACGATCAGGCACCCCACGTTGGCAGGGGGCTGGTCCCGCTCACAGGCGAAGCGCGGCAGAAAGATCAGCCCAGATTCCAGCAGTTCATTGTACATCGCAATAGCTCTCAACACGTGGGGTAGAAGAAGCTACAGTCATACGTACCAGTTCGATCACAAAGGGGGACAACGTCGCACCCAGATAGACTTCATTCTCTGTCGGGCCCAACGCGGAGACCCACTTGCCAAGGCGGCACGTACGATCCGCGCACCGTTCGTGCCGGATAAAGGTATGAGGCACTTCCTGCTGCTCACCACACTGCCGAGACCTCAGGCACCCAAAAACATCCCTGCCAAAACCCCCTCCGTCACGGCCAAGGAGGTTATGCACCAACTGCAGCGACAACCTCATCTAGCAGAGACCTTCCAGATACGCCTCAATCAGATCATGCCACCCATGGCCACCATTCAGGGAGACCCAGCGCAAGTGATGAACCGAGTGATACTCCAAACCTGGAAGGACATCAGCCCCAAGCCTGCACTCTCTCCTCGCACGGACCCACACAGAGAGGTAGGCCTGGTAAGACAACTCTGGGCTCTCCGCAGACAGCGATCCCTGCCGCCTGGTACCTACTCTGCCCTGCGAGGCTGGATGTTGGCGACAAAATTGTCGAGACTGCAGAAACAACTGCGCAAGGCCTGCAGGGACCGCAAGCGGGAAAAGGTGGAGACGCTGCTAGCAGAGGCAGAGGCCTCTCAATACCCCTCCACCATCTTTTCGGTTGTGAGACGGTTGGCCGCTAAAACCCGGACCATGAGAGTACAGCTCAGGAATGAACATGGTCAGCTGTTAGCGGGAAAGGCAGAGTCTGATCACATTGCGGATTTCCTGAAGGGTGTCTACCATAGTCGAGACATAACCACCCTACCTCCGCATAGATGGCATGCACTTCTTCCCTGAGGATCTGCAAAAGGCCCTAGCGACACTCAGCCCGAATAAAGCGTTGCCAGCCGGTTTCGCCCCTGCACGCCTTTGGAAGCTAGCCTCGGATCAGGTGACGACTAAACTCTTGCCAGCAATGAACCTACAAGCCACGGCCCTACACGAGGACTGGCACAAAGTACAGTTACACCTAATCCCCAAAGTTTCCGTGGTTCGGGAGCCCAAAAATTTGAGGCCGATAGCATTGCTTCATCCAGGCAACAAACTATTGGCGATAATGCTGGCTCAAAGAGTTGAACCCCAAATCGAGCGATACCTACAAACAGTTCCGCAGTGGGCCTACCTGAGAGGCCGCTCCACTTGGAATCGGTGTGCTCACACCTATACCAGGTCCGCAACCTCATCGCCAGTGGCTCCACGTCCATTCCGCAGAGGTTCCAAGGAGGCCAACCGCACAAGCTAGTAGGAGGACTCTCGATAAGTCTAGACATCAAAAAGGCCTTTGATAGTTTACCCCATGGGTTTCTCCGAGAGTCGATGCTAGACGCAGGGTTCGAGCCACATGAAATCAGCATGGTTATGCACCTTCATGATCGTGCCTGCCTACAGGTCGGGAGATCCGCTGAAACTGCTGAGTTATACCTAGGCTCGGGAGTCAGGCAGGGATGCTCATTGTCCCCACTTCTTTGGGCACTAATCACTGGACGGGTTTACCGCATGTTCCAGCAGGACCTCCGCAGCCAATCCCTCCCAGAAGGCCTCACCAACATCTTTGCAGATGACTTCTTCGGTAGTTGGATTGTTCGAGACTCCCCAGCTCTGGCAAAGGCCATACGAGCCATAGGGGTACTGGTCGCCACCCTTCAAAGAGTAGGACTGCAGCTCAGTATGGAAAAGACTGTCATACTGCTTGCATTGGGGGGCACCAGTGCACCTTCAGTTCTCGCCAAGCACCGCGTCTACATTGAGGATGAGTCACATCTGGTCATACCGGTTGGTCAGCAGCGACTCCCCTTCAAGATAGTGACGTCACATCGCTACCTAGGAGCCAAACTAGCTTATAAGGGCTTTGAGCTGCTCAACCTACGGCACAGACTAGATGTTGCGTGGGGCAGCTTGTGGCGCTTGCATTCTATTTTCAAGGCCAGAACCTTGAGCCTAGGAACCAAGGTCCGGCTATGGAAAGTCTGTGTGTTCTCTGTACTTAGGTACTCCCTTCATAGTGTCGGTTTGCCATCGCAGGGGCCACTACTCATTCGCCAAGCGGTCCATAGGCAGCTCAGCATGATAGCTCGTTCCCGGCTCACCTATGGCACATCCCCTCAACTGAGATCCTGCAACGCCTCAAGGTTGATGACCCCTGGTACGTCCTTTGCCAACAGAAGCAAGACTCCCAATTGAGGCCGCAATTCTTCCTAAGTAGGCCAGACATAGGTTCCTGGTTAGAAGTCCTTCACCAATCCTTCCAATACTCCCTGGATGCCACAGAGACATCACTCTCAACCCAGCCCGTCAGATCAGCAAAGCAAGACCTAGAGGAGGACAGAAGGGCCCATGCACCTAGGGAGCTCACCTGCCGCTACCTCCGGGTGCATGAAAATGCAGCTCACACTCAGGAGCCTCCGTCTCAGGAGGTTATGGGTAAGGAAGTGGAGGTTCCCCGGGCCCAGTCGGCGCCTAGGACCTGAGCCCCTCCAAGCAGACCCCGACAAAGCACGTCATAGAAGACAGGCCCAGGCACACACGGAGGATTCCTCCATGCTGCTCGAACTTCCGGCCGCTATGCAGGGTGCTGATCCACAGACGAAGTTCGTGTGGTTACACTCCTCACAAGGGCTTTGTATCTGCAGGCACTGTCATCGCTCCTGTGGCACCTGGGACGATCTCAAAATCCACATCTTTACCAGGTCCTGCAGTGCCCTCTACCCGGACGGAGGTGAGCTACTGCCTGAACCCTCCGTGAACAGTCCGGCTGTGTTTCGGGATGGTCAGGCTACGCCACTTGCCCTTCAGGGCTGGGAAAAAGTCAGTGCATATTTGAAAACCCTGGGTCCACAACTCAGTCAATACTGTCCCATCTGCAATCAGTGGCTGGTTCGCTTTAGGGGTGTAACACAGCATGTGAAGGCCTTCCACCCCTGGGCGTACTCTGCGTTGGAGCATTCCCGCAGTTCTGCTCAAAGTCAACGTAGACAGCTTGTGCTCTGCTCCCCTTGCCGTTATTGTGGAAAGGCCTTCAAGTGTCATCAAACTAAGCATGCAGCCGAGTGTCCCAGCATTCTGCTTGCTAAGTTTCTAACAGCACTTTGGGCGCCTACCAACCCGAGGGACCCGAAGTCGCCGCCGCCCTTGCAGGATGGACTTGGAGGGTGTATCAAGGGACGAGCTTCTGGAAGCGGCGGCGGAGCTGCAGCATATCCAGACAATGGCGATTCAGGGTCACACCTTCTTCGGGCCGGCTCAGGCAGCACCCCAGGTGTCCACAGCGCAAAGCCCCCCCCCCCCCCTCCGAGCATGCTGGAGGTTCAGAACCCGCAGAGACACTCGGAGTCACGCCAACTGCCACGACCCAGCCAGTTCCCGCCTCAGCCCAAGTACCCCAAAACCAACAACGGCAAAGGGACGGATGCGGGGAAAGGTCATACCTCCGACACAACGGGAGGGAGCCAGCAGCCAACACAACGGGGACGGAGCAGACTCCAATTCACAGGACAGCCGAGCAATGCCCAAGCAAGCCACTCAGGCAACCCACGCTCCAGAGTTTCTGCCAGCGACAGCCTGGTGGAACACATGGCTCAGTTGCTACTCCTGCACGACAACTTCTGGAATGGAATGCAGACGTCGACAGGATCATGTTTCTAGGAACAGCGCCACCACGGACAACACTACCGCTTCTTCACCAGATCGGCACCGAGTGGCATCGCATGAAGGCCGAGGACCCGGCGAGCCTACAACAGCCGATGAGGGTCATCTTGTACCAAACATGGGCCAACGAGTTTCGCAAACGTGTGCACGAGCTGGAAACGGACCAGGACAAGAGCCAGGAAGCGATCCGCAGGGGCATCCTCACCGAATCCGGTCACTTCAAGTTTGTCAGGTGGAATCGGGAGACGCAAGCTCTGCAGGAGGTGACCACAATCGCTCCGCTGAGTCTACAGGAGGTTCTCTCCCTCCTCGACGAGACCATTGTGCTCAGCATAGTGGATGGAGTAATCGTCAACTTCCACCCGACCAGGCAGCTTGCGGAGCACATGACAGGACCCACAGTAACGTTCAGCTTAACAGTGGGCCTTCGCGAGCCGAAGGCGTTCCGCTTCTGGTCAATCATGGAAGCCCTATCGGGGAGTGCATCGCTCCAACTGGTGGCCACAACTCTTCGGAGGGAGCGCCGTCAGAGGTCCGCCCTAGCGCAGACCATTGCGCAGGAGCTGAGGCGTCGGCCACTTTGCAGCAAATATGCAAACTTGCCCTAGCTAATCATGACAATGAATGTTACATGAACTCGGTCATACTGGCCAGTATGTGGGTCTCAGAGAT
>CAJNDV010033974.1:79171-93006 GCA_905221635.1 Symbiodinium sp. CCMP2456
CGTAGTCATGACTCATCTTCTGAAACCGGTGCTACGTTTTACGTGCACGCACGAATAAAGGCAGTGCACCAACAACAGCACATCGCAGCAGAACTACATCTTATGAGCTAGTGTTGCACAGAGGTTTGCGCCTCGTAGTCATGACTCATCTTCTGAAACTGGTGCTACGTTTTACGTGCACGCACCGAAAAAAGGCAGTGCACCAACAACAGGACGTCGCAGCAGAACTACATCTTATGAGCTAGTGTTGCACAGAGGTTTGCGCCTCGTAGTCATGACTCATCTTCTGAAAGTGGTGAAGACCTTGCAATGGCGAATCACGGCCGTTCCTCTGTGAGCGGCTGTGACACTCAGAGGCTCGGACTGAACACCCGGCGCTGGAGCTCCGTCGGAACGTTCAGGTTCTCTAAGGCTCGTTTCACAAATGCCTGCAGGCTAATCCCTGGAAGAACTGTGAATTCAGAGGGCCCGATCTAGAAGGGGTCTAACCCCGACCTCCCAGGTTTCAGAATTGATGCTTTGAAGTTACAGGACAAAGGCCCCTGGCAGAGGACTGCGACGAGCAGGTACAACGTCTAGGCTTCTTGTACCAAGCGTGATGTGGGATGTCTACAGGCGCCTTCCCACCCGCAACTGTTCGGCAAGGCAAATTTTAGCAACGGCCCCTCATTTCCCGAGTGTTTGAGCAGACCTAAGTACAACCAAGTTTTCAGCAACCTGGTCCCGACATGAGCCCAAGAACGATTGTGGTTAGCTGCAAAGCGTTGCAGTACTTGTTCGAGGGCTTTCGGTGCTTGGACTGTGCGCGGATACAGAGGGTCAACAAAGAAACCAATGTCAACATGCGACGATGCTCTCAGGCGAACGCTTTCAGAGCAGGCCTTGGGGATAGATGGGATAGCCGGTAACATGTAGAGCTGCACGACACAACGGACAACAAAGGTGAACGGTTGTCGAGAAGGCGACGGCAGTGCAGGATAGACTCGTGAAGCAAAGCACTTTGCCTGGTTCTCTTCATGCCGGATATCCAGCGCGAACTTCCGTTCCTGTGAAGAGGAATGTGGCATCAGGTAATGGTCGCCCACAAGCCCTGTCTGCAAAAGCACGGCACGACTTCTACTGTTTCT
This sequence comes from Symbiodinium sp. CCMP2456, assembly GCA_905221635.1. Taxonomy (NCBI): domain Eukaryota; class Dinophyceae; order Suessiales; family Symbiodiniaceae; genus Symbiodinium; species Symbiodinium sp. CCMP2456. The sequence continues at coordinate 80,299 of CAJNDV010033974.1, forward strand.
GCAGGAGTTGGGGTCTATAGCTCCTGTTCTCGGACGACGGCTGCAATGAAGTGGGCCACAATGATGCAGCCAACGGGCCCAAAGACCTCTTGGCTGAGCGGATGCCGACATCACTTCTGCATGAACTTCGTTGCTCAGGCAGATGCAGCCACCATGAGCAAAGATCCGAAGTTCTTGTCTCGAATCCTTCCATGTTCATGAGAGAGATCGACAGAATCTGACACTCAGCTATGGCAAATTTACTGGAAGGCATCCTTCCGTGGGCACTTTGGCGATGAAACTGATCTAAGGGCTGTGCCCTCCATCGCCCAGCGGGTTGTCCAAGGCCCCCGTCAGCATGTACAAGGCCTCAACCTGGGAAACAGAACTGGACATGTGCATGACCTTCTTCTTGCGACTCTGCCGTCGTGGATCTTTGTACCGATGTTTCAGTTGATACTCCAAAATACAACAACGTCATTTTGAAAGTACACAATGTGGGAGCTCCTTTATCTATAAGCGAGGTACTATAGATTTAGAAAGGACTGTTTTAATGCAGAATCNNTCGACTAGCTGTAAAACTCAGCCACATCCATACAATAAGAACAAGTCTCAAGTACTAAACAATAATACCGCTACTAGTGCTGCTGCAATTATAGTTGCAACAAGAACAACAGGTAATGGGGACAGCATGTATTCCACCACCATCAACACTGCCACCAATGCTAACAATAATGCCAATGCAAAATATCATAATCAAAAATAGAAATCTGAAAAACAAATAATATAATAATAACGATAACACTAACACAACAACAATCAAATCCTGGCATCTATGAGGAATGCGGGGACAAGGAATTTCAGTGAGATTTTGATCCCTGCCGATGTTTTCGCATCTGAGGTTGCGCAAGTGTTGCCAGGCTCGAATTTTGGCAAAATTTCTGCAGCCTGAAATGAGAAGGCACTGGCAAGGATCAAATTTCCCCAAAATTCCGGAAATCCTGACATCTACGGGGAGCGCGGCAAGGAATTTTGGGCAAGCTTGATCCCTGCCGATGTTTTCGCATTCGAGGTTGCTAAAGTCCTGCCAGGCTCGAATTTACCCAAAATTCCTGAAGCCTGAAATGCGAAAACCTCGGCAGGGATCAACTTTCCCCCAAATTCCGAAAATCCTGGCATATATGGGGAGTGCGGCTATATTTGCTCAGATTTTGGGAATTTGGGGGAAATTGGATCCCTGCCGATGTTTACGCATTCCAGGCTTCAGGAATGTTGGGGAAATTTGATCCCTGCCGATGCTTTCGCATCCGAGGCTGCCCACCTCCCATGATCCACTGCTTACAAAAAGCAGGTTCGGCTGGAGCATGGGTGGGGAGGGGGGGGGGGTGGGCGTGAGCTAATCGACACATGAATATAAACAAATAAATAAATAAATAAATATATATATATATATGTATAGATACAGATATAGATCTAGTCTAGATATAAATATCTTGAGCGTGGCTTTGTCAGTCATGAGACGTGGCAAGAGCAGCAGCCTGAGCCTCGAGCAAAAGCCATGAAGTACAAGGAGAACCAGCCCGGAATAACGCTTCCGTTGAAGGTGGTCTCAAACTCGCTGCCGTCGCCTGGCAGTTCAAGAGGTGTGCAAGTGACGGATCGCCCACGGTCGCCGAAGAGCACCTGAATTCCACAGCGCCTGTCGAGATGCAACGGCCCCAAAAATGAGCACAAGCAAGTTCTTGAAACAGAAACACAGTCCGCCTCACGGTATCCACCGCCCCACGCCAGAAGGCAACCAACCTGGAAGCTGGTTTGTTGAGGCCTTTGTCCGATGACACGCTCGTTTTCGTCTTCGAGTCCCGGCCCAATGTGCTAACCAGGTAAGGAGCAGGAGTGGCCTGAATTTGAATGGAAGACTTGTGTTTGTGGGAATTTCCGGGCACTACCTGCCTGAGCTCACGTAGGATACCGTTGTCCCAAATAAGCCAAAGTGGATCTGGGAGCCGCACCTGCTGACATCACTGGAAGCAAAAACACAAGTAGCAACCGCTTCATGGCCAACCGTCACCATTGCAGTGAGGCCCGCACAAAGTGATAGATCCGGACGAGCTTGGTGAGGTTGAGCAGCAAGCTAGCATTGAAGGCGATGATCCAAAAGTAGCATGTAGCCTGAGTTGAAGCAGTTTGTGATGTTAGCAGCTGTCATGCTGTTGCAGCAGAGGCCGCAGCACTGAAAGCCCGCATTATGTAAGTGGTGCTCTTGAGCCTGTTAGGATACACGAGCAAAGCCACGTCATGCTCCATTCACTCGCAGCTGAAGCGCCTGAACTGCAAGATCTTGGAGGGGTCCACGACTTCCACCCTCCTGGATGGATGCCTTGTGGGATCTGAGCTTTCTGACACTTCACACACTATCCAATGGACAGCTTCAAATGCTTCACCTCTGGCAGAGTGGCCACGGAGCTGACAATCGACAGGATTCGCGGGTTTTGGACAGGACCGGGAATGGACTTGGCACAAAGGGTACGGAAGATTAGCATCTGGGTTGAGCACATGAAAGACATCTTCAGTTCCAAGACCAGGTGGACGAGGTAGCCCAAGTCGCAGAACAAATCGAGAATAATCGTCGTCCTCCATCGCAACCCTTATGCCACTTGTCTAGCCCTGTTCAGAAGAATTCACAAGCTTCCATTGCGAGCCTTCCTCCTGGCACCCATTTCGGGTCAGCCTTTCGAAGTCGAATCAGAGTAAGACTGAGACTTCAAAAGAGCTGCGCACCCTGTGCAGCCACTTGCGAAGAACTCCAACCGGTGGATCTGAGGCTCATGCCCAACTGCCACCCCAGATGAAGGTGATGGGAGATATGATGCAAGAGACGAGCACAACCACGAGGCAAACCTTCGGACGGCCCGTGCTTATACGAAAGGCTGCGACACCTTTGCAAGTTCCAGCGCTGTGCCTGCGAAGCCAACCGGGCCTTGCAAGCAATCACTTTCAAGGCACTTTCCAGGACCAGCGGCAGAGTTGCAATCCCAAGCCTTCCAGTCCGTGAAGAGCAAGATGTTGTGGCTGGCAGCCTGCCAGTCACGACTTTCTACCAGCCAGAGGGTTGCGAACCACGTGATTTGGCGACTTCACAGGGGCCAGGCCTCCCGTCTACTAGTAACACCACTCCAGGGTAAATGGTTGTACTTACGCTTCCCTCTGGTTGGGCTATGACAAGAAACTGATGGAGAATGCAACGTGTAGCGCTCATGTACTGGGGCTTCCTAGCCAGCATTCTGTCCCCTTGCTGTGCGCCTGTGAAGGCGTGTCCCGCGACAAGATGGACAGCGGCATCAAGAGCTCTCCCTTGGAAGCATCGGAACTGCGGCATGCTGCAGCTGCCTGGAAATCTGCACTTTTGCCGCCTTGCTGTTGTGATGCACGTTGTCATAGATCTTGCTCTCCAGCTCGCCCACCGAGTACTGGGCATGACCTCTGGAAGCCGTTTAGCCTAAGCGAGATTCCGCGACTTGTTCGTCTTTTCGCACCGAGGCACCTCCCTGGCCGGTCCAGCTGAAGAGGTTCCGTAGTTTCAAGAGCGACCTGACAACTTTCTTAAATCGCCTTGTCTGACCCAGAACTGATTTGACTGAGTTAAAACTTGATTTGAGGCAGCCGCAGGACGCCGATGCGAGCCTGAAGAGGTGTCGTGCACTTTCTCACTTCTTTGTTGGCCTGCCTTGTGACTCGAAGCGCCTGCTGCGAACCGAACACATCTCGTTTCGGCGCTGCAATCTTTGCTGGCTCCTTGTGTAAGAAAGATAGAATCAGATGGTCTGAAGTTTCTGTGGTCGCACTTCCCTCTCTGACTTTCCGAGGGCAGTGCTGGAACATCAGTGTCTTCGTCCAGCCGGATTTCTTCCGAATCCCTCTTGGTGCCTCCGTTTTCAGGAAGGAAGCGGGCAGCTCAAGGCGCAGGCAACATGCGCCTTCTGGCAGCATGGAGTGCCAGTCGACTTCCAGGTATCATAGCAGCGTTGGTGTAGATGTAGACTTGCACTTGAAGGCGGTGGCTAAGGACAGGCGCTCGTCAAGTCTGGGAAGGCACATGGGCTGTGTACTTCCTTTGCTCGGTGCTGTGCAACTACGGCGTACGAGTAGGAGAGTCGTTACACGTCGCCGAGTGCTGAGTAGCTTCACGCTGACCGTTCCGTCAGCGTGCGAACTTCGAGTTACAAGGTTCCCAGACCGTACGGCAGCTTGAGCCACAAAGACGAAGTGGATCCTTCGTATTCACTGCTAGACTGCTAGAGGAGTTCTTCTTCCGAGAAAGCAAAAGATAGCAAAAGCAGCCGCCCGACCTGGGGACGCTCGATCTGGGCATGAGCCAAGGCACTCTGCAAAGCTGTGAAGTCGAGTCGGTCACGTTGGCTGAACCTCGGTGTCTCGCTCCTACGCTCCCTTTCACCTACAGTAGCACTTGGCACTTCAGAACACCTTCCACTCCTTCCAAAAGGAGCTTCAGGACGCCTTGGTTGCCTTCGGTTCGGGACGTTCGGCCCCGGTTGCAACATGAAAACCAACATGTAGGAGGTGAAGGTGTGCAGGTGCTACGGCATGCCGCTGCTTCGAAAAAGGCATTGCAAATCATGGGAGGACTCTTCCGAATCTTCTGCCCATGTATTGACCCTCACAGCCTTGCTAAGATCAAGTGCTCTTTTCTAGATGGCTGGACAGGTTCCACGTGGTCATCTATGTCCCACCGCCATGCAGAATCCTGCACACTTGTGAGAAGGATATTCACACTCCCACTTCCAAACTCCCAAGCCACCCAGGGCTGGCTGAGGCAGGACCACGACAAAAAACCCTGACACGTCTTTGAAATAACTCCACTGCTGCCCCATTCCATTGGCTCCCCATTACGGTATCTCTCACTTGCTCGTGATTGCCTGCATAACAAGATCAGCAGGACCCATGCCACTAGCTTCTAACAACAGACCACTTACATCCCCACATGGCGAATGTGAGCGAAACCCTTGGAAGCCTACATCCCCTCGGCATGCTGAATCGTGTTCTACATCGACCACTCCATAATTGGGGGTCCTGATGTACAAGCACTGTACGAGTACAAGCTAATGGCTCTTCATCACCCTTCCAAGCCCTGCGCGGGCCGGCTACAATCATGGCATGCAGAGACGACTCTGGCGCCATGGCTTCTCCTTGGATCGGAAGTCCTGCACGTGCACACTAGGGACATGCGCACTACGCACGCATGCGATCGCATGCAAGACTTGATGAAAGCACAGGCCTGGCAAAAAGTCGTTCACATGGAAGGTGCTGCCAGTCATGCCGCTGCGGCCGACAACACCGACCTTGCATTAACGCATCTCTGGGAACGTGCTCCAGCAATGTGTATACCTCTCCAATTACGATCTCAGGCCAAGGCTATCTGCCCAGGAAACGCAGCAATCTGCTTGCAGTCCGCAACGTTCAAGCGCACCTGCTCCAACACAGCACGACCTTCCTCGGCTGCAGTCTATGCATCTAGATTCCACTCTGGCTCATCTGCAGCCTTGGTGTTGGCAAAGCTTGGCCCCTCCAGCCTTGCGGTCAGCGCACACTGTCGATGCAAAGACTCGGGCATGGGCAAACGTGCAAGCAAGGCATGATCGAGCGGTCGTTCAGGCGGCCCTCAAAGCCCTGCATCAGGCGGTGTCGTCGCTGTTACATGCGGGCAGCTTGAGTTACAACACGGTTGGTAGCGCGCTTGTGTGAGATGCAAGCGAGATCAGGCTTTGCGGCCCCGGCCTCACACGCGATTCGGCCGAAGAGGATGCTCTCGCTCTGACAGGGAACCTGGGTCGGAACTGCGAGGCCCGCGTCCCAGCGCACCAGGAATATACTTTCACTCCCTTGGCGCTGGGCACCCACTGTGCCCACAGCTACCTACGAGTACGGCCAGCGCTTCCCCTCTTTCCGCTTCGCCCCCTCTTGCTTCGCGCAAGCCTAGCGCTAGGTGCAGGGGCGCCTCTGGAGCTCGGATCTGCAACTCCGAGACGACCATTCCTTCCCATTCCTCGACAAAAGCGCGGTCAGTGTCTGTTTCTTTGGACGACTCATGCTACCAAACCTGCAGTCTCTCGTCACGATGTGCGGCGCGGGCTGCGATGGTCTGTGGCACCGGACACAACAGATCAGCACCAACACAAGGTTTTTGTAGATGCCCCTCGTGTATCTTTGTCAGATGTGCCCTGGCCTCATTGATCCATCTGTAGGATGTGACTTTCTGGGAACCTGTGAAGCTTTGGATCGAAGGTTCAATCAATGGTGAGTGACAGTAGTCTCAGAAACTTTGCACATGCACGCAAGCCAGTTTTTAGCATCTCCTGCCGGCAGTGCATCCAGAAGCCTTCGGGCATCGCCAGGTTGGCGAACACGCCGTGCAGCGGAAGGTCTCTCTGCCGGCCAACCCATCTTGATGCGCTCTTCGCGGGACACAAAGGACCGGCCACTGACGTGTCTCACCAGCGGGCCTTAGTGGGAACAAAGAAATTCGCTTTCTGGGCTCCGGGAGAAGCGTCATGCCCTAAAAAACAGGGCAGGGCACTGGACGGGGCAGGGCAGAGGAGCAAGGATTGCCAGGATCGTGATCATGAGAGCTGAGTGGTTGGAGAAGCTAGGTTTTGGATATTTGGATGTGTGGGAGAAGTTGTGAATCCGGTTCCTGTTGTTCGGTTGTCTCTAGCATTCTCTAGCGTAGTGTCGTTGCCGCAGGCTTGTTCATGCTTCGGCTGGAATTCTATTCTGCGACTAGAAGACTTTTCGTTTTCACCGTGCACGAAACTTCTCATGGCAGTGTTCTGCTTCTCTGGGAGCACGAGCTGAAACCAGGGTGGATAATAGTGCAGGGAGAGCGCTGCGCTACTGAACATGAAACAGGTCCAAGCTTAACACAATCCGCAAATCCTCTTCCTGCCCCGTCCTGTGTCTGCTGCCAGCAGGACACAGGTCAAAACAAACGGATCAAGATTGAAATGACACTTTGTCGGAGCCTCAGTATCAAGAGAGACTACGCTACGTCTTGTGATCTCCATTGTCTCCAAACATGATAGACGGAGCCATGCTTCTTGAGTTCCGGACTTTGCGTGCCCACCGTCGGCTCGTAGTACAGAAAGAGTCCATAGTTTTCCATGTGGTACGTGAAGCTCCATTCCTCTTTGTTCTCCTGAATCTTTGCTAGAAGTCTGCAACCGAAGGAGCTTTCAATAAACTCTCCGGGCTTCACCTCCGTCACGATCAGTTTTGTCAAGTCCCCTGTGCGGCAGACATGAGTTGAATCGTACCAGATGAAGCATGGGATCAAGCCAGTGACGCTTTCCGAGACTTCGCTCCGTGCCCAACCGCCGTACTTGCTTACGGCGTACGTCACATAGTCAGGAACAGTCTGAAACCCAACATATTTGAGACCCTGAGTTTTGTACCTGTCGAAAATGCTGAGAACGTTCTTCATGTCCAGGGGCTCGGCAAAAACCCGATCATGCTGCACAACCAGAACAAATTCCGTATGCACTTCGCCCAGGGCTGCAAGAATTGCATGTCCGAAGTTGACACGTTTTGCCAATGGACCCACCACCTTCACCGAACGCCGGTCAAGCGCTCCGGATGATTCATATTTCGACCTCAAAGCATCGACATACCCAAGATACCTTTGCCGCGTGCTCTCGTCAATCCTGCCCCGATTCCATGACGGTCGGCCTGCCCGTACCTGAACACCGTCCGCAACGATGATAAGTGGGCAGAGTTCCAAGCCTTGTACCAAGTCGAAGCTTCGGATAACTGCGTCCACCAACTCAGTCGAGGGATGGGAAGGAATCGGCGAGGTCACCAGCACAATGGAAAGATCGCTGCAACATTTTCTTGTCGCTGCCGCTTCTGGACCCAGCCAACACAAGCGCCAGCCGATGTGGACAAAAAGTGCGGACAAAAGGGCGTTGAATCGCGATCGCCTATGCAGAGCAGTAGGCCCACGCTGCCACATGGGAGTGTCCCAAAGCAGCATGACTATGAGTGCTGTGGGTTCGAAATGATTACAGGGGAGGATCCTGAGTGCTCGCAGGGATCCCTACAACGAAGGAATCCGATTCAAGACATCACGCCCGTTGAGCAAACCCTGGCTGCGGCTCAGGGGGCAAGTGGCAAGCATTCCTGCAAAGCCAAATGTTTGTTCAAGCGTCTCATGCGGGGAGGCCTGGTGCTTCCTGCACCTTCACAGGGAGCAGAGACCTCAGGAAACAGATGCCACGCAAATTGGCTACCAGAATGAGATCTGTTCCAAGGCGGCTTCTCTGAAATTAGGTGTGTGACCGAGTCGGTCTGTCCAGGTTGGAAGCATTGCTACTCTTCGTTGAAACCTCCATAGACTTCGGCTGACAGTTGACATCTCAGCTGACTGCTTCGGCTTCTTCTCTTGCCTGCATTGGTGCCCTAGGCGCAGTTGCTCCTTCGGCAATCGGCAAACTGTGCTGAATGAAGAAAAAGCGTGCATATGCCGAGCCTGGCTGCATAGGAGCATTCTGCAGCGCCCCTCTTGGCTCTTCCTTCGCATCAGCCTTGAGTAATTCACAGAGGTGACATGACATTCAGCGACGAATCACATGGGAACGGCAGATCAAGTGAACGCCTCGCGTGCCCGTTTGGGCTGTGAAGTTGATGCCTTCTCATTGCATGCAGCGTGAAGGTCGCCTAGATAGGGCCTAGATCCTAGGAGCAATGAGAGCAACACTGCCTGTCCAGGCCGCTGACGTTTCAGGGCGATGTCGCCTGAAGTCGGTCAGGCGAAGTTCTCACTGGCAATAGGCTCGCTTGATTGAAGATTTAGATCTGAAATGAGTTTTTGTTTAAGCCGCACAGCAGCGAGCAGCACGAAGGGAACCGAGGAGCAACACATCGGGCGCGTTTGCACTGCTTGAGGTCGCATCGTGCATCATCTTGCGAGTTTGAGAAGCCTGTACATCCCCTGCTCTCTCAATTTCTCTTCTCGTCCCCTTGTCTCAGGCTGCGGTGGCATGTCAGGGCCCCGGGGCATCAAGCCTGCCCTTGCTACCTGGCCATTGGGAGGCAGTGAACGACAGACCTGACTCAGGATACTAGGGCGGAAACACCTGTGTGCCCAACATCCCCTGCAGAGTTGACATTTCAGCTCCGGCACACGATCTCGGAACTCCGTCGTCTGGAACGTGCGCATAGCGACCCAGTCTTCTTCCACAGGGCAGGGGGACTGTTTTGATCCCCCGGCCTCTTGGGCCCCCCATTTGTTATGGGGCTTTTGGGGAGATCGTGAAAACGTTTTCCCGAATACCATGTATACTTGTGACAAGCACCAACGTGCGAACAGCCAAAACGTTCATGTAGATGTTCCCCGTGACTTTCCGGACACCTACTCTTTAGTCCCGGTCTCTCTCGCGCTCTCTCTCGCCGGACTTTCGAGCAAAGTGCTGCATGGGCCAGTCGGCAAGGGCCGGGAGAGTGGCGGCCTTCTTTTATTCTGCGGGGTAACTGGGCGGCTTCGTCCCGAAAGGGATCGGCAGGAGTGATTTGTTGCAAGGTTTTGCAGCCCACAGGTTCTGTGCACAAACCTCGAAATTGGAATACTCGCAATGTCGGCCTTTCAAGACGGGAGCCACAATCACACCGCCCGCCGAGCTCAGCAAGTTGCAACGATTTACCAAGCCCTGCTTATTCTGTTAAACAGTTAGACTGTTACGCTGGTGAGTGAGTTTGCTCATCATCTTCAGGGCGCGACCTCCCAAAGGCCGTGCTTGTGGGCGAACCACCGGCCTGGCAGAAGGGACGTTGGACGCAAGCGCGCCGTTAAAGAGACGATGATCTGGCAAGTCAAACGAACATGATCTGTTGACAGTTATGGGCAGGAGAGCTTCCGACCGCTTGGACGGATTTTCTGGCAACAAGCCAGGTCCGCTTCTTTGGCGCTTTTCTCTCCTTCTCCTTCTGCAGGTAGGCCTCAAACCTTTCTGCAGGCTGGCCACCGATGGGTCGGGCGTGCGTCAGAAATGCTGCCACACAGCGCACACAGAACATTCGTTGCAAGCGCTATGCGCTGCTGTCACGGGCATGGCGTAAAGGCCCGAACTGTGGCAGCTTGGTGGTGGTAAGCGAGCCAGCATTGGCTTCGAAGCACCTGTCAGCGGGGTACTTTCGTGAGTGTAGCAAGTTTGCATGCCTACATCCGAGAACTGGACTCAAATTCGACCTCGCTGAAAGCGAATCGCTTGTGCAGTTCAGCAAGCTTCTCCTCAACAGCCGCTTCAGCTACCCCGTCTCGAATAGCTCAGCCAGCGATCGTCACGTATTCCGATGGATCTGAGGATTCCAGCCCTGATAGATCTATTGGTATCAGGCCCGACAATCTCTAGGAGCTCTTCTCATGCCATTCTGGCCTGGCACTCTGCTGGAGCACGAAACCTGAGTCAAAACATGACAGATTAAACATACTTTCATGGAGCTGCATCTGCTCTCACAAACTTCATGTGCAGTGCGACTCGCTTGGCCTAACTAGCAAGACTCATGGCCTGCTCGCCAGGCTGGCGTCGGCCATCGCCCGCTCCTGTGGGAGTCTCTCGCTTTCGTTTCGAACACCGGAAAGTACGTTCCCGTTGCCAGGCCTTGGGTCAAGAGCTGCCAGGTTCCTTCCTAGTTTAAGCTGAAGCAGACAGAACCAGCGGCAGCATGACCGAGGCAAAACTTGACGTGCTGCTCTGAATCCGTTGTGTTCTGTCCAAGCGAGTGGCAGGGGGAATCAATCTCTGGAGTCTAAGTCGAAGCTCTGCGGATATGCTCCAGAAATATGATTGCCATGGGAAGCACCTCACATCCGATGCAATGCCCAGTGGCTCGCAGTTTTGTTTTTTGAACCAACTATGGGGCTACAGCTTCGCGCTCAGCCTGAGTCGATCTGGCCTTGGATGCACCGGGCGAAGCAAAGCAGGCATGGGACACAGATCGGTCAAAGCGTTCAGGACGGAGCCAGAACAAACATCATCTGGGTGCGAGACAAGTGCTGCTCGTGCCGCCTGACCTCCTGAAAAGGTGGTGGGCTCGGTCGGCGGTGCAGGGCCTGCAGATCAATGTAACGATACCCCTCAAAACCGCCAGCTTCTTTCCAAAGTAGGCACTCGTCGGGCTTCGAAGCAGGCGACCAAGCTCCAGACCGCTGTCTCGCAGCTGAGACAGCTTTTCCGTGGAGGTTCCAAGTCTGCTCATCGAGGTGAGAAACGAGTCCTGCCATGAGCTACTCCGAACATGTGCGAACTGTTCGCCCAACAACCTTGCAGCGACCTCTGCTTAAAACCTACCCCATGCAAGCACGAGCCCAATGATTCTACAACGGTGCCACATCCTCGCCGCCTGTCCAGCCACCATGCTGCAATCGCATGTTACCAGTAACACCAATGCACAAAATAGTCTATAGCATGGTCTTTCTGTCTGACCGTCCATCTATCTGGGCACCTCCGTTCATCTACATAGGCTTGCATATACGTCCAAATCTGTCTGATTTAGGCCCGTGTTTGCTGAAGTCCCACCGATTGGGACTCTTGACATCAGCCAGCTGATAACTGGATTCGTTCATACCGGAGTATACTGATCTCCGATGCTCCGCTGGCTTGTGTCTTTACAGAATCAGAACCCAAATTGTCATCCGAACTTGGAAAACCAACCAGGATTCCAATTGTCAGTTTGCTAGGCTCGTTTTGTGCGCATATGGGTACGTGGACATCACGTCGTCCTTCCGCTAGATTTATCAATCGGCATGTATGTATTATCATATGGACACGCCCGCAAACTTTACAGTCTTACTGTCTATCCTCTGTTGCGTGAACCGAACACATAGTTTGGAATTGTGTCCCAACAAATTATTTTGTACCGCCGTCTGTTCGATTGTGTTCCGTTAACATACTCTAGCGACTAATGACTCTGATGTCCCATCACGTGTCGTGACATTCCATCACACTCTGCAATGCGCCTATCGTGGTAAGCTAATTTTGACGTGGTGAGTTAAGCACTGAACATTCACAGGGGATTAAAGCTGCATGTTGTATGCTCTGCATGTATGTGCATACAGCATATAGGCTCCATCACCTTTGTTTGCCCCGCTCTGTCGCTCAGGTCTGCCTCGTAACGGCTTTGGCTTCCCAGCACCAGAAGTTGTGGGTTCAGAGTTCCAGCTTTCAAGCTTCGGGTTCGCACTTCAAAGCGTCGAGTCACGTCTTAAGTTGAATCGAACAGCCCTGTGCAAGACTTTAATGGCCGTTGTCAGCCGTGGATGCTGACCTATCTACCTCGGAGCCCGCTCCGCCAGCAGGACTCCCCGAGAACACAGACACGCAGTGAAATGCAAGAACAGTTTGGCCAAACCATGAACACGTCCATGCTACCAGCCCATCCATCGGCCAGAACATCCATGGCCAAACCATGATAACGTCGATGCCACCAGCCCATTCATTGGCCAGTGCATCCATGGCCAAACCATGATAACGTCGATGCTACCAGCCCATCCATTGGCCAGTGCATCCATGGCCAAACTAGGATAACGTCCATGCTACCAGCCCATGCATTGGCCAGTGCATCCATGGCCAAACAATGATGACCTCCATGCTACCAGCCCATCCATTGGCCAGTGCATCCATGGCCAAACCATGATAACGTCCATGCTACCAGCCCATC
>CAJNDV010033974.1:104674-128899 GCA_905221635.1 Symbiodinium sp. CCMP2456
CGTGCCTAAGCAAGCTCTCTCTCTCTCTCTCCCCCGGGCATGGGGGTCGGTCAAGACCCCCGGGCCACAGGCCCACCCGCATTGTTTTAATGCAGGATAGGGGTGTGAGAAACGAACATAGTACTCCCAGTAACGTGAAGTATCTCTCTCTCTCTCTTTCTCTCTCTCTCTCTCTCTCTCCTGGGCATGGGGGACGGTCAAATCCCCCGGGCATCATGCCCACCCAACATTATTAGTTGGGCGCAAGGGAGTGAGGTACGAGCATAAATCACCTGAAAGGCTAAGGCCATCAAGTGTACGATAACGTTGCAAGGTGATTGTATGCTCTCAAGGACACGTGCAGAAGTGCAATTGTGGAATCCCCCGACCTGGAAGTCACACCCTTCATTGAACTAAAAACGGGATCCGGAGGGTTCCATCTATTTGCACACTCCCCCGAGAGTCATTACGACTTTCGAAATTATGGAGGATTTTCCCCCGGGGCATTTGGTTTTCGCTGAGAGGTCGCAAGCTGCAAGAAACTGAGGCCCAGACACGGATTCCCTAGTAACAACTGAGCTGGCAAACTTTCATTAGACACGACTCTCAGACAATGGTCCTGCGTGACATGGTTTCCCCCGGAGTTTTCAGCATACTGCAAACAATGACACAGCAATCCTACCCACCTAAAGGAGTAACATGTGTACGAGGCATGGATTTAACTCCAGGGGTGTTCACGCTGTTGTTTTTCCCCCCAGTACGGTGGGTTGTTATTGATCCCCCGGAACGCTGTGGAGCAGTTATAAGAATGTCACACAAACATCATCATCAACCTTGGTTCATGGGAGTTCATTGTCTACGTCCTTCGGGACCGCTTGTTGTGCAAAACAAGGACACAGCTCTACTGCACACCTAAAGGAGCAACATGCGTAGAAGCTTGGACGGGGTCCCGAAGGTAGCGTCCCCCGATTATAAGAGGACGGTGCGTTATGATTGTGAGACTCTTCCCCTGGGCCAGGTCGTTCAACTAAAGCAATGGCACGGCACTCCTGAACCCCTAGAGGAGGACCATGTGTAAAAATCAGTTTTTCCCTGGCTCTGGAGGAACGGCAGTTACGTAGTAGCAGTTCATGGGTGAGGGTCTGACCTAAGGTGGGCAAGAACATAGGATCTGGGGAACTGAGGTAGAGGTAGAGGTACTTCCCCCTGCGTGGGCTCTGCTTTCCCCTTCACTCAGCGGCTGTTCAAAGGAGGTCGTGGTACGAGCTCAGTCGTCGTGTAGGGCTGCGTGCATCCGGCGCAGCTCCTCGACTTCTTCGAGCGCACGGAGAAGGGCTGCATGGATCGTGTTGATCTCCCCCGGCGACCAATCCGCAAGTCGGGTGCGCAAGTCCTGAAGCTCGAGGAGGATCCGTGTAAACCTGTGCCTTTTTTCACGGGCGAGGTTGGAGGTCAGTGTTCCCCGCATCTCTGCCATCACATCTGCCGGGTGAGCCCCGTTGGAGGGAGGCGGCGCGGGGGAAGGGTGGGGAGGGGGGGCGGGGGGGGGTGTCCCACGACTGTAGGGGGCCACCACGGTGAGTGCAAAAAGTAATCGAACGGTCAGCATGTTCGGCTCGTCGGGGCTGCTTGTGTGCTCTTTGATCGGAGGCTTGTGCCGAGGATTGCTGTATATGTATAAAGTTGTAGAACAGGTGTGTTGTTGTTGTTTCAATGTTTGAGCAGAACGTCAACACATCAAGGAGACTGCATTCTGCCGGCATCGGATACATGGTCACAGAAGGCTTCAGTCCCCCTCGGCTTCTCTCACTGTCTGAAACAGATCACTGGCGCCCTCAGGGGCCGGTTGCTGCAGCCTGCCTGCGAATTTGTACGCCTGTGCCAGTGAGAAAGTAGGCTTATGATTGAGTGCTCGGGTGTTGCTGGTGGATGTTTGTGCTTGTGTCTGCCGACTTTTCGCCCGGGTCTTTGCTGCTGCGGACTGTTTTGGCTTTGGTTTGTCGAGGATAGATTGCAAGAACTGCTCGTCCTGTTTTTGGGAGTTGTTCGGAGCCAAGTTTTGGATGCTTGTTTGTTTGCCAGTGCTCCAAGGTACATCGAGCGGTCGACAAAGGTGCTCTCGAGGCTTGCCCATGCCTGTCTATCCAACGCTACAGTGGCCCAATCTTTCCCCGCAGTGTCGCTGAGTTGCCGATCTATGTCCATAAATGCGTTGAACCGCTGGGCATGCTGAATGCTGTTCCCCCGGTCCTTCTGCTCTTGCCACCACTGGAGGCTGCGCCAGCGGAAGATATCTCCCCCGATGGGATCTCCACGGATAATGTGGCCGACTGCACTCCATATCTGAGACAACACAAAGGAGGACCATCTCTTTCCCCCGCTATGAAACAAGGCTAGCCTGGTCCTGCGGAGGCTCCGCTTGTTCCATGTCGCCCACTCCTCTGTGGGCTGCCTCCTCAATCCCAGCATCGACCGTATTTGGGCGGTCTGTACCGAGTTGACAGCGCGGAGGAGGCTGGTGTGGCAGGGCCACGTTTGGCACGCCCAAAGGTGGAGCTTGAGCTTGTCTTTGAAGCTTGCTTGTGAGGTAAAGGCTTCACGGTGGCTCCAGAAGGCTTTGCGAGCGCGGCTTTGCATTTCTGCAACCAGCATGGGTGTCCCCCCGTGGAAAGATAGGGGGCTTCCCAGCACATGAAATATGTGCTTGGGCCCTTTTGTGAGGACCTCTTCCCCAGCCACTTCGAACTTGACTGGCTTGCCCCCGTTCTGAATGATGTCAGTTTTGCCAGGATGCAAGTGAAGGCCTCGTCGGGGAAGTCTGACGCTGAGCTCGTCCAGCATTTTCTGGAAGTGGGTCCGGTTAATAGACCATATGTAATTGTCGTCCATGTAGCTTCCCCCGTCTGCAGGCGGGGGGTTGCCTGTTGTGGGCTTGTTCCCCCGGGCGGCGGAGATGGCTGCGTCGAGGTTTTCAGCCACCACGGATCCAAATGCCACTGGGCTTTCAGGTGCCCCTTGGCGAACTCCATTGCTCTGTTCTATGGGGATACTTTCCCCTGCGACATGGATGAGGATCTTCTGGGCGTGTAGCAATGACGCCCAGGCTCTAGCCTCCCACGGCATGTGGGCGTTTTCCCCCACTCTCGTGCATACGTGCTCCACGAGGCTCTCCTGAAAGATGGAGTCGAATGCTTTGCGTATGTCGAGTTTTGCGATGTAGAATTCCAGGCCCCAATCGTGCGCAAGCCTCGCAAGACGCCTGAGAATCATGATGAGTTCTACACCTTGGCGCCCCCGACGGCACCATTGCAATTTGGCGGGGGTTTGGACTGCATCCCCCGCTCGCTGGAGAAGTAGCTGTCCGAATGACTTCAGCAGAACCGATGACAGCGTTATTGGGCGGGTCTCCCCCCATGTCAGCGGCTGGGGGACTTTGGCCAACAGAATGTAGCTCCGGCCTCGATGTTCGCGTGTATCCGGCACGTGTAGAACATGTCGTTCAAGATGTCGAGGAGCCGATTCCCCCAGACGGGGTGGGGCTGTATGGCTTTGAGCGCCTCGTGTGAGACCATATCCGGGCCGCACGACTTCCCGTTCTTCCACTTGATCCGGATGGTCTCGAGCTCTGCCATGAGGAATGGTTTCCAGGGTGTGGCTTTGCATAGCCGAGCTAGTCGCCCGAGGATCTTATCGATCTTGACGGAGACGGCGAAGGGCTGCTGTCGGAAGAAGATGCCTTGGAAGTGCTGGCGCAGTTTGTTGCGCCACTCCTCGTCCTCCGTGAGTGAGAGCTCCCACTCATGGCTTCGGCTCTGTTCAACTAGGGCTCGTTTGGTTGCCCAGTCCTGCTCCGCCACCAGTTGCATGGCCTTCTTCTGCCACTGCCTGTGTTCGGTCTGATGCATCTTGCGACACTGCTTCCACAAGGATCGTCTTTGTTCCCCCGGTTCATGCCGAAGTGCTTGGCAGCGGAGATGTTTAAGCTCGGCACTTTCCCGAAAGGGTTTGCGACTTTTGCCGGGTTTGGTGATGGACACGGCCACAGTCTGGAGCAGTGTAACGGGGTCACCTCCCCCGCTTTGGGATGCTGCTTCAAGGGTCTGCTTGACCACTGAAGGCGAAAGTAGGCGGCGGCTCGTCCATGCGGGCGGTTCCTTGTTCCGGAGCGCTGTAGGCTGCAACTGAGTCAATGGCACGAGAACGGGCTCATGGTCAGACGTGGCAATGTCTCGCTGACGCAGCACTTCTCCTGGGTCACAAAGGAGCCTCTTGACAAGGATGTAGTCAAGTCGCCGGGGCTCCAGTTTGGTGTTGTAAGGAAAGTGGCTTGGCTGATGTAGGGACTGGGGTGGAAGGTGTAGTTGCTGTTCATCGAACCAATGCAGGAGGAGTTCCCCCCGGGCTGTGTCGGCTTTAATCTGCTTGTTTTGTTGTGCACTGCGGAACGTCTCGTTGGCATCGATCCCCACGACAGTCTTGGTAACTGTATGTATGTGGGGCTGCAGCTGCTGCAGGATCTGTTCTGTTGCGGAGAGTGTGGCATGGTGCTGGATGTGAACTGCAATGGCGCCAAGTCTTAGGGTATCTGAAGACAAAACGCATGAGATGGCACACGGTAAAACCTTTCCACGGGTATGGTGCAGGTTAGAGGTATGCACTACGGCATTCCCCCGCCAGTCCTCAGAACCTTTGCCGAAGATCATCTGCAACTCTTCCAGCTCTGAGTGATGTTTCCCCGGTTCACAAATGATCTCCTGTATTAGGATCACCAGGGAGCCTGCAAAGGATTTAATTCCCCCGCGCCTGAGCGCAAGGATGACCGCCAGTGCTTTAGCAGAGGTAAGTCCCCCTACGTTCCAGCTGAGTACGTGCACGTGTGCCGTGGGCACGGGTGTTGCCTGCCCGGCAACCTTAGCTTTTTGCGCAAGTCACGATAGCGCTCTACGGAGGTCCTGCCAACGAGCTGTCAGCGAGTCCTCCGATCCCCCGATCTGGCGGGCGAGGGTGCCTAGGTGTACCCAGCCGGCCTTCTCGACCGTGGCTCCCTCCGGAGCTGACGTAACTCCGGACGCGACCTTGGAGGTGTTGTACCAGACGTTGGCCGTGCCGAACTCTACCTCGATTCGGCCAGGCTCTCCTCCTTCCTCGATGATGAGTCGCTTGACTTTCCCGGCCATCTGAGCTCTCTTCCTCCGCTCCGGACTCTGGCTCATCGTGGCAAAGAGGTAGCGATGTCCCCCTTCACGCCTCTGGCCCGTGATGACACGTGCGTCTCGCACGGCTCGGAGGAGACCTTGTACTCGAATACGCTGTGCCTCTTCGGTTTCCCCTGTTTTTTGAGAAGGGGAACGATAGCAAAGCCGCGACGTAGTCCAGGGACGAAGGCCTGGGAGGTGTCGAGGTCCACGTTGAGGTCTTTCAAGTGTTTGCAAACAAGGCGTAGGGTTTCTTCATGGTGTTGGTCCGCATCCCATCCCCCGATGATCAGAGCTGGCCGCTGCGTCCCCCCGTCTGAGTCGGAGGTGCGGGTACTCGAAAGAGGGAACTCGGCCTTTGCGAACTTGCCTTCAAGGAGCTCTAGCCGTTGCAGGAATGACTCCTACTTTTCCCCCACGGAGAGAACGCTTTTCTCCATCGCAACATGCCTGTCGGTCATGGCCTGCATCAGCTGTGTGGTGTGAGTGACATGGACTTCCATCGTCTGTTCCACCTGTGTGACTCTGGTAGACAGGCCCTCCATTTCCCCACGAACCTGAGAAACGATTTCCTCACGGTTTTCTTTGAGCGCCTCAAGGAGAGAGTTGAGGGTCAAAGGGCGGTCGTCTTCATCTTCCCCCACAGCCTGTCTTTTTCTTCCCCCGGGCGGCGGGGGCTCGCTGCTCATAGGTGAAATTGGCGATCTTGTCGTCCCTGCCATTTGCTCAGTCAGGTAGTTGAAGGTGCCCTTCGCCCAGCGTAGCGCGCGACGGACTGCGGCTTGTTGGAATCTATTCACCCACGTAGGCTCGCCGATCCCCCGCAGGTAGAGGGGTGTGGATGTCCCGAACGGTCTGCTCACAGATCTCGATGGGCTGCCTTCGTTATGTACTCCCCCTAGGCGGCGAGGTTGGTGAACACGCAAAGAGCAGCGATCTTGTAGGTCAAGTGATATGGCTGTGGACTCTCTGGACACGCTCTCTCGGCACGGCCGTGTTGCTCCCCCGACTGTGCAAGGTCTCTCCCTCGTAAGTTTCGGGGCTGGGGGCTCGAACCGCTCACGGCTTGAGCCAAAATGGCTACGTCATCTCTCTCTCTCTCTCTCTCTCTCGCTCGCTCTCGCGCTGTCCTCCAGAGACAGGTAGGTGAGAGTACCTGAGGCCAATGTCTGTAAAGACACAACAGATAATGGCAGGTCTAGATTTCATACCAGGATGCAAACGAGCACAGGTAAGTCGCAGCTCAGCGCCACAGGCTCCATCTATGCCATGGCTCAAGCCAGCTGGAAGTGGCACAGCATCGCTACTGCGTCCACAGAAACCAGGATGCGCTTCTACACAAACCGGCCAAGAAGTGTCTCACTCTGGTTATCGCGAGTTTGAGCAAAGCCTTGATGGGTGTGCGCGACAGAGCTTCTCATGCACTCAGCAGCTCAGTACCCGCATGTACCGGCTCTGCCCACCGGCCTGTCAGCCTGGACTTCCGACCTGGCATGGCGAGGCGAGGCCCATGCGCGATCGCCGGCATCGCCCAAATGTAAGCTCAGTGCTGCTGCTTCGCGGCGCCGATGCTGGGCCACCTTCGCCCCACTTGACACACCCTCGCAAGCATGGCTCGGGGATGGGGAACAGGGTTAGCTAGGCTTTTGTAGTACCAGGCAGTCGATGAATCACTTCTTACACTTCCGAGCTCTGCGATGCTGGCAGGCTGTGCTTGCACATTACTTTGCTGCGATCTTCAGTTGCGGCGGTGAGACATGCTCATGCAGAGCCCAACGAATTAAAGGACTCGCCGTCTGAGCCAACAGGAGGCAGTCAAGGCAGCAGCCTAGCCCGCAAAGCGCATGCTGAATGAGTTGAGTGTATTCGCATTCAAAGCTTTTCGCCGTCGCCGGTGGCATGAACCGTGGTGGCTGTTCGCCCTCGTAGAAGCCAAATTCATGAATCTCAGCACTTGCACCTGAGAGGACACAAAGCTGGCATGCCACAGTTTGCTGGGGCCAGATTTGTGCTTGGATGTCGGCCGATGGCATAGCTTCTGGGCAGCCAGGTGTTCAGCACGATCTGAGAGGCATACAGAGCGCAAGGCACTCCCCAGTACGAAAACGCTAAACGAGATGTCAAGACTCGATAATGTCGAAAGTGGCCCTTGATCCCACCTTCGTCCCGACCAAAATCTCTCGAGTTGGTCCAGTCTCTCCCATCCAGACTCCGTCTGACCTCCGTGGGAGCGAGGATCACAGGGGCAACATGCAAAAGCCCAACAATGCACACGCCTCCGATCATGCGACTCTGAGAAGGATGGGTCCCATGACGGGTCCAAGGCGTCCTAGGCAAAAGGTCAAATCGCAGTAGAAGCGTGGGGCAAGTCGAGACAGCTGTCCTCGTCGATCTCTGCATAAGTGAGATCGCAGCGTTGCTCGCAGCGCCAGGCCAAGCAATCACCACTGTGCACTGTTATGTCGAAGACCTCGGAGCTTGTAACGATAGGCGAGTTCCGCATAGTTCCGCAGCAGCTCATGCGTAAGGCTGCTAGGGGCCCTACCGCAGCGTCGAAGCGATTTCGCGATTCAAACCAGGTGTGCGTGCCGTTTGGAGGCTTGGCACGTCCAGTTTCTTTCCTGGTACGCATCGGAAAAGCCATCTTGGCGATGACGTCGAACATCATTTCAGCTCCATGAGAGCGTGACTCCTGAAGCTTTAGTGGACGAGCGACGAAGAATTGCAGGCCGGCAAAAGTGATCTCGTTGAACGGCGTCACCATATAAACGTAGGATAAGATTCCGCGCCACTTGGGTGCATGTCTGAAGGCACCAAAGCACAGCTTGGAGTCCACCACGATGCGATCCTGACGTGCCCTGTCTGCCTGCAGACCGGCTAGCTGCAGAGCATTGAGCTCTCCAGGGACCTGATATCCGGTCCAGGCAGTTGTATCAGCTTGCAGGTAGTACGCCGTCCGTAGCAGGTTGAAGGTACTGTCAGCAACGCCGGCTGAGTTTGCATGGATGAAGCAAACAGGCCTCTGGAATAAAACAGACTTGAGCTGTCCCGTGCGTTCGTCGATTCCAAATTGCCTTGGGACGATGGAACGCCGAGCCAAGTTGACCACGAATGCACCGCCGTAGTCTAGTGCGACCTGCGTCATTTCTCCTCGACTTACCAATAACCCACACTCCCCGGACTTTTGAAACCTACACTATCCTACACTTCCTTGCCACGGAAGAACGAACCTCTGCCCGCCTGCTCTGGATGGTCCAGCAAATACTGGTTCCACATGTATTGATGGCTTTTTCCCGCCCGGCGGAATGGGTCTCCGTTGGATGCGAATTCCTGTAGCTGTGACTGCACGTGCAGCAGCCGCCTCAGCAGGATGTGTGATGCTGAGTCCAGGACAACACGTCCGACATCGTCCGTGCTCTTTGTGGCCGCCAAGTTGCCTCAAGGCAATCTCCAGCGCCGCTGCACGACCCCCGTAGAAGCCGCCGTTCAGAAACTCTCCGGCGACCGGGTGCTGAGCGTGCAATTGCTGAAAGGGTTTCAAGCCGTAAGCTGTTCATTGCGTTTCCCTGCAGATGCTATCTTGACCGAGCATGTCATGACAACCTGCATACGCAACACAAACACGGATTGTTCGTTTACCGTCCATCCAGGTGTCACTCGACCCGGCTTCACGATTTCGGCGACCAAAAAGTATCACAGCCAGCTACTCGAGTGGTATAGGTATGTTGACACATAAACATATAAATAAATAAAGAAACATACGTAATACAAATGTGAATATAAAAAGAAATACAAACATCATCATGAGATGTATGCTGAAAAACAAAGAGACCATCCGACCTTGCCCGACCTAATGTAGCACTTCAATCACCTCCACGCATGGTGGCACATGCGCGGCGCCTGCATTCTGATCACACGGCCTTGCCTCCTGGGGTAATAATCCCTGACTGAAAACTCCATTAGCTCACGCCTTTGCTGCTGGGACTGCGAGGGCTTTGGGAGTCAGCATGTTAGCGCCCAGCTGCGAGCTGAAAAGACAAAACTGGACCGTCCCGACCGGGATCTAAATATAACCCTCTGATGTTATGAAATAATCCGAGCTGCTATTGGTTCCGAGCCGCTGCTCACTACGCCTGTCGTTTCAGACATGGCCAGGCACGGAGCATGCTCGTCGGGCGGCCTCGCAGCTTCATGCATCAAGAGAGATTTCACTGGGCAAATGCAGCACGAAGGATCTCTCCATCCAAGCCTGCTCTCCCACACATAGGGCATCTG
Source organism: Symbiodinium sp. CCMP2456 (assembly GCA_905221635.1). NCBI lineage: Eukaryota > Dinophyceae > Suessiales > Symbiodiniaceae > Symbiodinium > Symbiodinium sp. CCMP2456. The sequence continues at coordinate 114,124 of CAJNDV010033974.1, forward strand.
AGCTTGCTGGCGGCACAGGTCCAGCATCTTGGCCTCATGCAGCCACTCGTCACACGATGAATCTTGGCCACGTCATTGCTGGCCTGACGTACTCTGGCATGACTACCCGCAGCAGGACGGGGATATCCGTCCATGCCGGCAGGATAAAGATCGAACCTTTGCTGCAACATCTGCAACAAGGAAACTCGATGCCCAGAGTCAAGCTGTGAAAATTGCATCTAAGCTTCTCGATTCCGAACACCATTGGGCGCTGGAGCTCATCCAGGGCCTGATACTAGAGTCATGCGGGCGAGCGTAGAACTTTTTGAATGCTTCAAGCTCTCATTGGCACTCCTTGCTGAGATTGCGCTGGCAACCAAGCATTGCAACATCGAATGCATCAGCGTAGATGACCAGACGATCACCAAGGCCAATTTCACGAAGATGAGTCACATAGGACCTTTAGTCGCATGCTGGACATAATGATCGCTGTCCGACAGCTAAGACTTCTTCATCCCACCAGGCTGCAACAAGTATCTCTCGGCATCGAAGAAGCCAAATTGCCAGGGCCTCTCTTCCTCTGGTGGCTGGAGTAGGCGCAAACGCAGAGGCCACTGCACAGAGGAGCGCAGTGCATGCGCCCGCCGGGGCGCATCGGTGACGGTCACGAGGTCGAATGGGCCATACCCAGGATCCTGCATGATCGGCGTCTTCTAGGAGGAAGAGTAATTACGCCAAAGGGTACCTAGTAGTCAAATCCCTACATACCCACAAACATTCCCACAACCCCTTTCGAGGTCCGCAAAAACACCCCCAGGGACCGAAACCCGCACCTCTCTGCGACCGGAGCTTGGTCGCCATCCCAAACCCTGCACCACCACACGCGGAAACTCCAGTCGCGATGAAAAAGGTAATGTACACGGCACTGCGGTGGCAGCCCAATTTCGGGCCGCAGACACAGGACTGTGGCGGATGGTTACGAAACTAACAACGGCAACACCACGACCACGACCGCGACCGCGACTGCTGCTCCTCGCCCTGCGACTCCTCCTCCTCCTCTTCCTCCTCCTACGGGTACTAGTATTAGTACAGCTTGCTGGGAATCTAGAAGAACAATTATTTTCGAGCAAGTTTGCCAAGCAATCTTGCAAGCTTGCCCCACTTTGGGGGGTGGGGAGCAAGATTGCCCGCATTCTTGCAATCTTGGTCTTATAAAGGTAAACTCGTCGGCGAGCAAGTGGAGTGGGGCAAGATGACCAAATCGAAAGATGGACCAAGATTGCAAGTTTGCTGGCAGTTTTGCTTTTGGACCAAGAATGCAAGATCACCAAGATTACCACAACTTACTTTTCAATTAATTGTTTGAGATTCCCTCCGAACTGTACTAGTACTACTACAAATAGTACTACAAATAGTACTACAAATAGTACTACAAATAGTACTACAAATAGTACTACAAATAGTACTACAAATAGTACTACAAATAGTACTACAAATAGTACTACTACTACTACTACTACTACTACTACTACTACTTACTTCTTACTACTACTACTACTACTACTACTACTACTACTACTACTACTACACTTACTACACTTACTACACTTACTACATTTAATACATCTACTGCTACTACTACTACTGCTGCTACTGCTACTACTACTACTACTACTACTACTACTACTACTGCTACTGCTACTGCTACTGCTACTGCTACAGCTACAGCTACAGCTACAGCTACAGCACTGGTACTGCTACTGCTACTGCTACTGCTACTGCTACTGCTACTGCTACTGCTACTGCTACTGCTACTGCTACTGCTACTGCTACTGCTACTGCTACCACCACTACTACTCCTGCTGCTGCTGCCAGTGCCAGCGGCGTTGCTTGTGCCTCGTCCTGTCACTGCCGTAGACAGACAGTTTTTGTCCTGTCGTCTGGTTCGAGGCTTTTCTCAATGACGGCTTACGCCTTGGGTATTCGACGTTAGCATGCTTGGAACAAGCAAGTACATTGATTGAAGATGTTTTGAGGGTCTGCGGGTCTACCTGCTGCAGCAAACCTGACTGGAATCCCTCATTAAACAAACATCTCCTTGAAGGCCCAATTGCACGCCGGATGCTGTGGCCTGGGCCAGCATGCATGGTCAAGAGGCCTTGGGTGGGATCAAAGCCACAGCACAGGGGCCAGGGGCAAGGATGAAAACGGCTTAGGAGATGGAGTTTGGGGATAAGGGTTGACTGGCAGTTGCAGCTTGGGGAATTCTACATGAACGCCAGCTAGGCTAAGAACACAATCTCCGTCCAAGACCCTGCCCCACTCCGTCCCTAATTCACTGCTCAAAGCCGCACAGAAGCCTAGGCCCTAAACGCTAATGAACCCGTAATTCTGGCTCTTGCAGCTGCAAGATGTCGGACTTTTTCCAGCAGCCAGCTGGGTTGGGGTTTGGGGTTTAGGGTTCGGCACTAGGCAATGACTGTTGGCTCCCCAGGAATGTAGGAGCTGGAATATTCAGAACAGTTTTCCGGTGAATCCCATAGTACTTGCAAGGAAGGAACCCTAAGGAATAGTCCTGGTATGTAGAGGCTGGTAGCTATTCAGCCGCCGGTATTAGGTAATGAAGGCAGGTAGCATTGGACGACTTTGGAGCCCGACGCATTAATTGTAATCCGGGAGCCTCTCGGGTTTCATTCATGGAAATTTGCGTGGAAACACCCTGGATACTGCCCCAACTCAACAACAGCTGAATGATAGTTTACAGTATAGTCATGATGGGCCCTGAATAGTGGCGTGATTATGGACTGTTACTATGGGGGTAGTCCCGCTACACCAACATGATCCTTGAAACGCATTGGGCTGGATGTCCCACACCAGTGTTTGGGGTTCATGGGGAAAGCAGACGAGCATGATGATCACAGCCCTGATCAAGGATCGGTGATGATATCATTCGTATTGCCGTTCCTGCGCACATGCAGCCACATTGAGAGCTCTGAGCCCAAACTATCTTTCCCAATCCGTTCATCCTTGCAGTAAGACCCTTTGTCGGTCTCCAAACCGAAGGTCAAACGATGAGCTCTGAGCTCAACGTCTAAACACTGGACTAGCATGTCAAGTCCTCTCTCACATACTGGCGTGTGGAGGCGGAGAAACGACGCCACTGGGATGCTTGGGCCAAGCTCCATGCAACCAACGAGGCCCGCATGGAACAATAGCATCGTAGCTGTGACAAAGACCAAGTAATCAAGTAGACAAGCCACACCTAAGCAGTAGCCGGATTCACAGTCATAGCTGCAGTCGAAGCAGGAGTAGTAGTCGTCGTCGTCGTAGTAGTAGTAGTAGTAGCAGTCGTCGTCGTCGTCGTATTACTACTATACTACTACTACTACTACTATTACTACTACTACTACTACTACTACTACTACTACTAACACTACTACTACTACTACTACTACTACTACTACTACTACCACTTCTACTACGACTACTACCACTACCACTACCACTGCCACAACCACTACCGTTACCACTACCACTACCACTACCACTACCACTACCACTCTACCACTACCACTACCACTACCACTACCATTATGATATCAATATAGGCAACCCTTGTATCACCTGAAATGAATTATTTTTTAGGGTCTTGTATACGATTCGGAAGTACAACTACAAGTTCATGTACGATTTGAATTTACAATCTCGGGTACGACCCACGATTCCAAGTACGATGTCATGTACGATTCGACTTACAGCCAAACGACAAGCGCATGCACGAAATCAGCCTACAACTGTGGTTGCATTCGGATGTACCCAATACATCTTTTGGGACCGTCTGCACAATGCTTCGTGAGGAGGAGTAGGAAGCACACGTCTGCGTGCGGGCATGATGCCAAACCGCGCATTCCTGGCCCGAACAAGATCGACAGCTTGGGAGTGTGACTCATATGCCCTTGTGGTCCCAGATAGCCGCAGCTGTAAGAAGTGTGTGCAGCTCTTTGCGTACAGTGCAGTGTAGGTCCGGTAGGGAGCAGCCAGAGCAGCCGCTCGATCCGTTGGCCGGCCAAATGAGCGAGTCCATGCATGGATGGGGACAGCTGTCAGAACAGATTCTGCCACAGACTCAGTTCGAGAACCAGCTCGTAGATGAAGCTGTGGAGTTGAAGTCAGCAACATCGTCAGAAAGCCTAGCGGGACAGCCAAATGTCGACAACTCTGTCTTCGTTGTTCCAAGCTCCCCGCAGACCTCTGACATCTGGTGGGTTCAGCGGTTGAAGAACATCACCAGAAACCATTGCCAGTACCACTCTACAGGGCGACTGCAGGAACCCGTAACTTTGCTGTCTGCTTGCAGCGCAGCGTGCTCCGAAGCAGCAGTGCTCAACGCGCCTTGCCCGCAGAGGAATGCAATTCTAGTGGAGGCAGCAGTTCGCAGGGAGCAGTAGCTGCAGCTTGCACAATGGCACGCAATGGGCTGTCTGAGGCACTTGGCATTCCGTTCATCCTGCAAGGCGCTTCCGAGCCGAACGCATCCTTTCGGCACTTCATGAGGGCTAATTATAACGTTGAGCACTTGCATGGCACCATCCGCGACCAGATAGACTGCAGTGCGTGTACGTTGCATCCGGGAAAGTCGTGTGCACCCATGACGTCTCCGAAGCTTTGTGTGCTGGGTACCCCGTGCCCTCCGTTTTCCGCTCAGCGCTCCAACAAGCGGAAAGCCTCTGTGTGCGACCATTCGTTGTATGGAGTGTCAGCCATTGATGCGCCAGATTTCCTGGAGAAGTTCTTCCCGGAAGCTGCCATATGTGAGCAGGTGATGGGCTTTGACAGGCCAGAGTCAGCGACAGACCAGAGCAGCCCAATGCAGAGGCGAGGCATGCGCAACTGAATTGAAGTTAGTGACACAAACTGTTAGCTGTTAGCTGCTGACTGCTGAGCTGCTAGCTGCTAGCTGCCAGCTGCTGCTGCTGCTGCTGTTAGTTTTCAGCCGAATGTAATGTAGCGTGCAGGCTCTATGAATCCAATTGGTAGCTTTGGTAGCAGCATAGACATAGGCGAGTGTTTGTGCCGTCTCGTGTGCGTGGATGTCAGGTAGGGCCAATAGCGCAGGACTTCGAATCTTAGTCTTAGGCAGGAAACATCGGAGTGAGAATCATCAGAGTCATTGCAGCTCCCAGCAGTTTTCCTTGGGACAGGTTTCTGTCAGAAATCCACCGACGTGGCGCCCTTGGTCGACTTCCTGGTGGGGGCTACTGGTCTGTCGTGTGCAAGCTGGACTACTCTTCGTGGACTGACATGAGTCGCCCCAGGACCGTCTCGATGTGCCCATGTCCATGTTATCATGTGCTGTCCGTTGTTGTGTCTGAAACTGTGCGATGTGGCTGTTGCAGACCAGTTGCAGACAAGTGCTGTTGCGGTTCTGCGATATTCCAAGCTCAGTGGACCAGACATTTTGATGCAACATCATGACACCCTTCTGCCTGGTTGGCATGCACACAACGGCATACACTTACAGTAGATAGATTTCAGTAGATAGCAGCTAGCAGCTAGCCGATTGCCGAAGCCAGGAGTGAAGCAGGTGCGATGTTTGGGAAGTTTAGTTTAGGACTCTAGGACTCTAGGAGTTTAGGAGCAGGAATGAAGTGAATGCGTGAGCCGAGATGGCTGGGTGGGATGGTGTGTCCGATGCTATGCTGCAATCTGGCACTGAAGCGCAGCATGCTGCTAGAGTCAGGGCATTGGGCTTGGAGCCCGAGCCAGACCTGCGTCGTGGTCGGGGTCGTCCTCCAGGCACCGCTGGGGATCGGGAAGCGCGACGGTTGCTGCGCGAGACGGAGGAAGCGATGGCTGCAGAGCAGCAACAGGAGGAGCAGCCATGGATTGGCAGGGGCAGCAGCATCTGGCATGCACGCAGCTGTAGAGCTGTGGAAAGGCAGGCTGCGCCTGCCAGCAGTGTGGGACGTCCCGTCGTGCTTCGTGTCTGGGACTATGATTAGGAGCACTCTTGTCATTCCATCAAGTACTACATAGCTGGATTTGTTAGAAAGAAGCTAGAGTGCTGCCTCAGTTTAAATATATTGCCCGCGCAGGTGGACTGCGAGTCATTGGATCAGTGCTGCAGCAGAAGCTGGCTGGAATCCTGTCCTTGGCGTCCCAGCGCACTCATAGGGAGGACACAGCATCTGCAGTTCAGCAGTTGCTGATCACGGGTCGTAAGGTCCTGGGCTCGAAAACAGCAGAGAGTCAAGCTGTGGGTGTGGCGGATCCCCGACAATATACTAGTCTCGTGAAGCGGTCAGCCTGCGTGCTCCTCCATATGGCTGGCTATGCCTTCGGCAGTTTGCTGTCTCGAGTGGCGGAAGGAGTGCAGCGTGGAATACTCCGCCCCCTCTTACTGCTCAAGCGTCGACGATATGACGAGACGCCCTCAAGGATCCATGTCACCGAGGACCGGTGAGAAAAGAAAAGTGTTCGTTCGTGTGTACTCATAGAGTTACCAGAGTAATTCATAATTATTGTACTTATACTAGAGTCAGAGTAGAGTACTGAGTACTGTCTTGTCTGCGTCTGCTCTTGTGAGGAGCACCAATCACGAAAGCGCACGGAGAAGGGCAGTACTCACACAGCCAAGATCATGCAGACAGAGTACGTGATAGCAATGCTGATGGAGGATCGACAATCCGGCCAGATGGTGTGCTGGAGTTCCGAGCTGCCAACAACCTTACAAGCTGTGTCTTCTACGACGGCCGCGCAGACGGCACTTACCCAGGAGAACGTAGAGCGTGTGGTGCCCGAGATGGACCGGCTGGCACAGCAGTTCCCGCACGCTGTGCAGCTTGTAAACACAGACGCATATGCGTCTAACCCGGCGGCTGAGGAGCTGATGGTCGACCAGCATCCCCTGTTCACCAAGAGCCACTACTTCTGTGATGTCCATCGGTGCTACTCAGTCCAGAAGCGACAGCATGATTTAGTGTCGTTTCATGTTATGGGAATGATTGCTGGTGCAGTTGCAGCGTCTCCAGCTGGGAGCACCGCAAGCCTCCGGAGAGCGCTTTATCAAGTCATCTCCGACAAGCTGGTGGTTCATGTTGGGGAACCTCCTCCACGCTTCAGAGAGTATCGTGACCATGTGGGCCATGTGGTGTTTCCCTTGCCTCAGGATTTGCACACAGAGCTGGGTCTGCCGAGCGGTCGTCGGCTAGCTACGCGACGATTCCTTACCCGATACTTCCTGAACGGCGACCTGCAAAACTGGGATAAGGTGGAGCATTGGACGTTGCACCCAGACTTGTCGAAGGAGGCGGTGTTGGAAGCCATGCGACGCTGGCTGGTCCCGGCATTGATCAGCAACAAGCCCCCGATTTTTCCAAGAAGTAGGTGGACAGGCTCCGACCATGCCATCCGATGGTGGGCCGTGCTGGACCTGCACCATGGACTGTTGCTGCCAACCATACAAGTTTGGACCGGCGCCCGCATGCCTGTTGACCGACCGGTTGCGGATGAAGGGTGGGGGGAATTGAGCGTGGATATGCTCTCCAGTCATCCTGCAGATGCTGAAGAAGTGGCTGCGGAGGGACAACCTGCAGAGGCAGGGGGCGACCCAGATCCGGAGACAGGCGCGACTTACCGTCATTGGACAACCCAAGAATCACTTTAGTCACTTAGTTAACTTTAGTCCCACTTTAGTCAACTAGACTTTAGTCTTTTAGTCAGCTTTAGTCAACTTTATATAGTCATTAGTTTTGACTTTAGTCATGTAGTCACTGCACATGTAAAACTAAAACAGCAGCTATATTAAAGCCTGGTTGTTTACGGCTGCGTCTCCGTGCTACCTGCTACCGATGAACCTATGAGTCCTAGTCGATTGAGAGAAATCACTACTATTACTACTCAGTACTCGATGGTAACTACTGTTTTAGCTAGGGCTAGAATAACGAGAGTCGCTTTTCCAGATTCTCTACACTCACTACTCAGTACTCTATCTAAGTTAGTATATATGCCCTGCGAGAGACCCTGGACGACTGTAGATTCCAGATTCTCCGGACTTTAGACTCTAGACTCTGGACTATCGACTATGTGACCATAGATTTGTCCGATTTGTCCCGTTATCCCCAGCAGTATCTGTGTGAGCGAATGTGCGCAGACTCTGAGCAAAGTGCTGCTGTACTGAGACTGAACTATATTACTATTTGGACATGCAGCTATGGTATTTGTGTTTGCAGGAAATCCAGATTGGCGAGAGCGAAGCAAGCAAATGAAGCGGAAGCTGCTTGCGTGGGCTTCTCATGGCAAAGGCGTGGGCTCTGTTTTGGTGCTGCTGGCCATTGCGACACATCCTATCAAGTCCCTCTTGGAACGGCTGCTGACTCAGTCGGGCGTGAAGTGGGAGAGGCTGCAGGAGGCACGCGAAGCACACACCGGCAAACGCAGCTTCCAGATCACGGAAGCCGCGCTCGGCGGCAACCTGCGCTTGTTCCAAGCGGACCTGGGACAGAGGTTTCACGAGGTTCCACATGCTTTGCCGCGCTGCTTGGCGGTTGTGTTCTTTTCCAGTTGTGCTGTACTGACTGCAGTGGCTGTTGTAAACTGTAGTAACTCTGTAGTACGTAGTAAGTATGTGAGTAGTGACTGCGTAGTGAGTAGTGAGTAGTGACTAGTGGTGTGCAGTGTCGGGCAGTGTAGGGCGTGGGCGTCTTGGATATATGGCCTTCATTGCAGGCCTCGCCAGGGCTTGTTTTCACGGCTCGAAATTGAAGGCGAAACATGATGTCCTTTTTGATTCCATCCGACCCCTAGGCCCGGCCCTAGGCTTTATAGGCCCTGGCCATAGCCGGAGTGGTCGGGACCTATTCACCTATTCTCCCCAGATCCTAGACCTAGACAGGATGACTGTGCTAGTGACTGCTTTGCTAGTGCTAGTGCCGCTAGTCGCCAGTCATTCAGCTAGGCACATGCCACTCACTATAGTCACTAGTCGCCGCTATGGCTATAGGGTCGTGATAGTGATACTGATTTGCGGGTCCGTGGTTGCTGTTGGTTGCGTAGCTCGCGGACGGCTGAGGTCAAGGGCGTCTTCATCTCCATCAGGTGTTGCTAGTTCGTTTGCTTGCTTGCGCTGGCAGCGCAGTGCACTATTACCTGGCGGTTCCCTGGCGATCCTTTCCGGTGCGTTTGTTCCGTGCTCTGAGTGCAGAGCAAGGTGACGCGGAAGACATTCTGCAGGCGCCGCCATGTTTGCGGGATGAACTGAGCACCATGCTGTTGGAAGCCTATCCGACTGCTGACGCTCTAGTCAAAGATGCCGGTCGGGCAGTTTTGAAGACACTGGCCCGCTTCTTCACGATGAACATCGCGACTATAGAAGCAAGACACGCCAGCACGAGACGCCTAGTGCACACTTCCAGTGTGCAGACGCACATGCCGACTCTGGACGACGTTTCCGCCAGCTGGCTACTTCGGCGCAACATCAGCCAGCGACGAGAGTTCCAGCTTCTGAAGCCGGAGGAGAAGAAGGGGCGTAAGAAGAAGAGGGAGTTCTTGAATCCTGGTGGCCCCTGGCGGGCTTTCGTGCACGACCGCTGTTCAGTAGCTTTTTGGCAGGCTGGCAATGAAAACATCATGTCACAGCTGTCCCGGGAATATGCGGCACTGACGCCCGAGCAGTTTGCGCATTACGAGTCGCTGGGCAACTTGGCCCGCGAGGCTGGGCTTTCGGGGCATCGCCCTTTTGGCAGCAGGCGTGAAACCATGCCTGGTGTTGGCATGGCAGAGCACTTGTCGTCTTTGGAAAGTTTAGATGCCGCAAGGTCCACGGAGATGCGACGTGTGGCAGAGGACAACAAACAAGCAGTGGAGCAGCACCAGCAGTACTTGAGCATCCTGGGAAGTGAAGCAGACCGGCAGCATGCGCAACAGGTGTGCGCGGAGGCATTGCAAGAGATGCCCTTGCTTGCAAACAACCTCAACCTGGCTTCGCGTGACCCCGTGTCTGTGGACATGCACATGCCCGCGGACGAACTAGCAGAGGCCCGGGAGTTGGAGCCGTTGTGAAGCAGCAACAATGCCGCCCTAGTGACTGTGAATATATGATTCACTATGACCGGATATTGGCAAAGGCCATAGAAGCCATATGCCATATCGGAAGTCTGTAACCAAATCTAATCAAATCTAGTGACTCGTCTAGTGACTCTAGCGATCTAGTTTCTAGAGTGGCTAGCATCACCCAGTAGAATCTGGAATAGAATCTACGGTAACGTAGCAGTGTTTCGTGACAGTGACTAGTTATGAGTGATGAATGACGAGTGACTAGTGAATAGTCAGTGCTGATTCGTGAGTATATACTGTAGAGCTGTGCTGAAAGCTCAGCAGGCTGGCTTAGCAGGCTTAGCATCTCAGTTGCACGGGTCTTGCGTTATCGGTTATCAGAAAATCAATTGGCAGTTCTGGCCAGGCTCTCCTCAATCACGCTCGCTGGAGCAAGGACCGCCGTTGCCGGGCTCAGGTGGAGCAAGACTGGTGCGAGAGGACCCGCTTGCTTTCAGAGAAGGATTGCCCGCCTGACAGTTCCCACCGGCCGCGCTGGAAGTTGTCCGTCTGTGCTGCATTGGGTTTCTGCGTGTGCAAGGGCGCCGGGGAGAAGGGGCAGCAGATGTTCAGGAATGTGGTGACATGCGTGAAAAAGTTTTTCAGCAAACCCCGCAAGCCTCGGAAGAAGCAGAGTGGCGGAGACGGAGAGCCTCCTGCCGTAAGTCCGGAGCAAGCTGCCGCTGATGCCCGCAGGCACGCTGACAATCAGCTTCTGAAAGATCTCTTTATCGTCCTGAAGTTGACCCCGCGTGCTCCACCCGATGCAGACACAGCAGGAGCTCTCGCGACAGTCGTCGCTGAGGACATCTGTTTGGAGGATTCTGGTTGGGGAGGCCTTTCGAACTTCATGGCACAGACGCTAGAGTCTCGAGAGGAAGCCGTGCCACCGCCCCTGTGGTTCCATGTGGGTTTTACAAACTTCAGAACATTTCAGATGTGTCTGCAGAGCGTGCGTGAAACCTCCCGCCGTCCTGCTGTGCGTTCACTGGCGCGCTGCACGTTCTTAGAGGTGAAAGAGCAGCCAGAGTTTGGTCTCTGCGCAGAGAGCTTTGCGAAGCATGTGGACTTTCAGTTTGCGTGGGACGTGTCTTTCCATGTCATCAGCAGCGGCACAGATCGCCTGCGTGAGGCAGACACTGTGCCCAACTGGGTGGCCGTCCAGCCTCGTGACGACCTGGGCTGTCACGCTGCTTGGCACGGGCTAGCGGAAGAGCAGAGGAGAAAGAGTAAACAGGTCCATCGCTCCAGAGTCTCCAGAAAGCGCACAGGTCAGCCAGCACGTGAGGCGGGCCATCCGCCACGCCGTCAGCGAGCATTGGCGCCTATTCCCAGAGCAGAGCCACGTCCGGGCTCACGAGCCCAGAGAGAGAACCAGGATTCTGATGCGGATGATGAGGACGATGGGGGAGGTGTTGGCTCCATGGATGATCTGTTGCGCACGGATGACGAGCCGGAAGAGTCGTCCGTCCAGCTGGCCGACGAGTGGGCTGAGGACTTGCTGGAGGAACGTGCCCGGTCCGAGAGTGCATCTTGCTGCTGTGAGTCTGAGCATGCTTTGTTTCTTTCTTTCTTGCTTGCTGCTGCGAAGCCATATACTTAGAGATTTTGAGATTTCCGGGAAGTGCGTGTTCTTGGTGCACAACCCTGCCAATGCGGCCAATGTAACGGAATGTGAGGACATTCGCGGGGAGCTAACTAGATATCTAACCACACTTTCCCCGTCGCCAGAGCCGTAGCCCTAGGCCTATAGCCACGATCTTCTACTCGACTCTGTATCTCCTTCTGTCCTAGACTCTAGGACCTACAGTTTTAGATTCTAGAGTCCTAGAATCCTAGAATGTAATCTTAAACAAACATTCTAGACTCTAGACTTTAGACTTTGGATTCAGACATATGTCAGCATTGCCCGAGCCAAGGAAGATTCCCGGCACACAGAGGCCAGCGCGGTCCCGATGATGCCCGACGCCTCAGATGAGGAAGTGGGGGCAAACCCAGCCGAAGCTTCCGATGCTGCTGGACCTGCTGCGCCCAGAGAGCGCGTGCCCAAGCGTTTTCAGGATGTCAGTGTGGAGGTGCCCGGGCTCGGTCAGATGCGCTACAACATTTGGATGCGTCAGATCTATGCGCAGTGCTCCGTACACGGTTCTCAGTGCCGTCGCACTCGCACTGCTACAGCTGCTACAGGCACAGCTGCGACATCCCAGCGCAACAGCATGGTGGCTGGGCAAGGACGACCAGGTTTGCTCATGCTGTGGCTTCAGGCAGCAACCAGGTTTCCTTCGGCAGAAGAGCATGGCAAGTTCATGGACCAGCTCCGGAAGCCAGATCGGCAAGAGGAGCGTGCGAACGCACGACGCGAGTTTCTCCGCTTGAATTCGGCCCAAGACATCGCCTTCCATGAGAGGCCTCTTCGTGAAGGCGAGAGCGAGGAACCCGTGGCGATTCGGTAGTGCGTGGTGACTGGTGCTGAGACACGTCTTGCGTGTTGTGCAGCCGACAAAAGTGAGTGACACAAGCCCAGAAACAAAAAGGAAGCAAGCCGTAGCCGCTACGCCGTAGTTGGTTCGTCTTTTTTTTTCTCCGCCACACAGGATCTACATTGTCTTCCTGAGGAAGGATGTCTACGACAAGGACGACGCGCGGAAGTTCCAGACGGTTTTGCAGGCCCGGGTTACTAGTTGGTTCACTTCCTGCTGTGCTGTGCTTTTCCATGTGTTCCGGTCTGCGACAAGTGAACATGTCTAGTCACTAGTCTGATGCGTCTGGTGATTCTGGTGGTTACTGGCGGCTGTGTCACGTTTTCTGTGCAGCCCTTTCGGAGAAAGATTCCCGCTGCAGATTCCAGAGTTTAGCCGTGCATTCAGGGTATTCGTCTATTGAGTCTATCTATCGACTCTTGACTATTGAAACTATTGAAACTGTGTGACTACTGACTCTTCACTCGCGATTAGTGACTAGGACTGTTTGTACTGACCGTCCATTCAGAAACCGTTAAGGTGTGTCAGATAGGTCTTGAGCGCGGCAGATGCAGGGTTTGTATCCGACCCAAAGCCAAGCATGTATGCTGCTCCGAGGCCATTTCTGAGCGGCTGCAGCAGCTGGACTTCGTGGAGGTCCAGACACTGCTTCCGTCAGAGTCCACGGAGCTCTTTCGCAATTTACAGCAGAAGTACAGACACCGCCCCAACCAGCAGCCAAACAAGGCACGGGTGGTAGGGTCCAAGGTGGAGTGAGGCGGCAGTCTTCCAGGTTCAGTGCTTGCTGTGTGCATGTTGAGGCTACGTGCAGAGTGTAGAGTTTGGTGTCTAGAATCAAGAGGAATTTCCAATCTAGACTGTAGGAGTCTACAGTATATGACAAGGCCGGGCAGAGAGTCTAGGATTTTGCAAGGTTTCTTTTCGGCCTAGGGGTGCAGGGCCATTGCTCTATGGTTTCGGAGCCTTGAGGAATTGCAAGTTCCGTTGTTGTAGCATTGTAGCAGATTCTAGACTCTAAGATTCTAGAATGGCAGACGTGTAGAGTGTAGAGTCACTGTAGAGTCAATGTAGAGTCCAATGTACTATAGAGATCAAGTTTGGGACGGTTGGAGAAGAGATGGTTTTGGGGTTTCAGGGCCCGTGAAGTCGCTGTCAAGGAAGGCTGCGGGCAAGCTGTGCTGCTGGGTTATACGGCAAAAGCCTTCTACTTAGAGTCTAGAGTCTCCACCCCTGCAAAGTCTAGAGGCTCCAGTGTAAAGTCTAGACTTTAAGAGTCTACGGCTAAGCGCCGGCCGCACTAAGACTGTAGGGCTGTAGGGTTTCGCGAGTTTGGCAGCCAAGCCTGAAGCTTCAAGTCAGACTTACGATTGTGTTTCCAGTTGCACTATTGCACTGAATATATGGAATATAGTGAGTGAATATAGTATAGTATAGTGATAGTATAGTGAATATATTGAATATATTGAATATTGTAGAAATATTGGAAGACATGGCACATGGGATTGTACTTGTAAGTCCTAGTTACCTGGTAGTTTACCCGACCATCGTACATGGGATCGTACTACCGGATCGTACGCAGCCCGGCATCGTACAAGGGATTGTACTTCGGATCGTACTTTGCTGACACGTCCTTCCTGGATCCTACTTGAAATCGTAATCTGTCGTAATCCATTTACAAGAGAATGTACGAGTCCAAGTACGATTTAGCGGGTCCAACCCCGCCGCGAATCGTACCTGGAATCCTACTTAACAACCATTCCAAGTACGATTTGCGGGTCTGGCGCCTGCCAGCCGCCCCTGCCTGGCCCGCCCTGCCTCGCCTGCCCACCCGGTCCCAGATCGTACCTGGAATCGTACTTGGAGTCGTACTTCTGTACGTATTGAGGTACGGATCCAGGTACGATTTCCGCACCACCACCAGTCCCCAGCCGCAACCCCAGCCTCCAGCCCAGCCCCAGCCCCAGCCCCAGCCCCCCCACCCCCCCCGCCCACCCTCCCAAATCTGTACCTGGAATTGTACCTGGAGTCGTACTTAACTACGTATTTAAGTACGGTTTCAGGTACGATTTCCCGCCAGCCCCAGCCAGCCCCAGCCCCAGCCCCAGCCCCAGCCCCAGCCCCAGCCCCAGCCCCAGCCCCGCCCCAGCCCCAGCCCCAGCCCCAGCCCCAGCCCCAGCCCCAGCGCCCCACCCCCTTCGCCCAAGCCCCAGCCCCAGCCCCAGCCC